>OX465045.1:3939438-3979394 GCA_949841015.1 Aplysina aerophoba
GGGGGGCGCACACTCTCTCTATCCCTTCACTGTACGCGTAAACAGAAAGCCACAATCTCAGGACGTATTTCCAGACTCGAATCCAGTCTCTCAAAGTCTCTAACTCCATACCAGTGGATGAGACTAGACAGGTCCTGCCAATTGGGTGCACAATGCGTAAGACAGGCAGTCAAAAAAAACAGACCCAGAAGTTTGACAGACTCCAGCAACAGCAGGCCCAACAGCTTTGCCCCCAGACCACCTTGAACCTCAGCAAGCTGGTGGTAAACCTGAGCTCCTGATCACTCTCTTTAATTGAAGAGTAGGTCCTGCTCTAGGTCTATCATTTGCTATCGCTCCCGGCCACAGCACGTAGGACGGACCACAAGTCAGCGGATGCACTCAGACTTGGAGTCAGTGCAGCCCTACGACGGGCAAGACCTCCCAAGTCCAACATCTCCTTCCAACAACGCAAAGCCATCCACAGCCTCAGACTGGACAACGACATCGTCATTGTTCCTGCCGACAATGCTAGGTTAACCAGTTTAACCTGGTAACTTCACTGGCAGGCCTCAGTATTCAACTCAAGCTGCTCACTCCAATCAATGAAGGTGTCAGCATCCCTACCCATTGAGTCCCCTGAGAAGTTACGGGTGGTGAGAATCTGTGGGACCAAAATGCACCACACATAACTACAACCACCACTGCACACACACGAACAGCGGGGATTACCACACAGTACCAGTCACACCACAGAACCTTAAAATTCCCCCATCATTTACGCACAGCCCTGACCTCTTATCACGTAAACCACTGCCACACACACAGCACACACATACGTCCACACACATGCACAACGCACTACCACCACCACACAATGCAAGTTCGAAAGTGCACCCATGTGTTTGTACTCATCAGTATTAATGGGCTAGTTGGGCTAGTAGAGAAAACACCATCAGTGCAAGTTGCAGGTGATCGGCACCACAACTGCAAGTGAAGTACCGTATAGCTGGAAATGTTTGCGAGGCACCAAATTTTGTGTAGTGCGGTTTTGGCAGAAATCTGTAAACATTATATTCGCTAAAGGTTTTGGTGCACGTTATAGTTGTGAAGTGTCAACCATGTCTATGCTGCGCTACTTTCTCGAATGTCAAGCTTGCCTTCTTCGGGGTTTGTACCTTCACTGATGCCAGAAGCTCTCCACGAAGTCTCTCTAGAGAACCCGTTGAGGCTGGCCCGGGACCGAAGCGTACAAAACACTCTTACTTCAGCTACTTCGCTGAGGATCGTGCTCGTATAGGACGCATGTGGGACATGGCTAACTAAACAAACATGGCCACCGCCGCAGTGTAAAAGTGTCATCGATGATGCCCCAATTTCTTTTATACGACGTCCTCGAGGAATACTACTTTGACATGCATACGAACCCCAACTCCTGTACTACAATTGTGCACTAAGTGTGTGCCAACGCTACTTCTCTTCTGCAAGTAAAGTCACCGTCAATGACCCTAGCTAAATACCGCCTATCGTGGGTGTAGATAGCAGTGTAATGGCTTCTGCAGTATCTGAGACCATGATACAATGCAGAATCATTCTATCTAAATTTTCATGTGAGCAAATTTCTTAAGAAACTTTGTTATAAAGTTACATCGTAAAGTCACGCACCATTGTTACAAATTGTGCACCCTATAACTTGCCACAGAAAGAACAAAAGCTAACATGGTAAAGTTAGTGCGAACTATAGGCTTTGGAAATCAGCCCAGTGTATTTAGCCATGTCCCACTTGCGGAAGGTATGCTGCTGAGCTCAGGCCAACCAAAGTATGTCTGGATCAGTCCTTCATGATGTTCATCAGCTGTTTTGGAAACCAGTACTGTTTCAAGATGGCTATAAGTGGTGAGAGCAGTTCACGGAGTCGTAGGCCTTAATACACAAAACCAAGCTGTACAGTAGCCTGCTATTTGGTTGCTCTCTGTATGATCTGGTGCGCAACCTAGATTTGGTCAACTGTGCCTCATCCCTTCTGGAAGCCACCCTGTGCGTTAATGAGTTGCAGGTAAATGATGGTTTTCAGTCTGTCCAGTAGCACTAGAGAGAGTACCTTTCTGGATATGTGCCAAGATAGTTGTTACACACCTTTCTGGCTTTCTTCTTATGCACAGAGACATGTATTAGCTTCTTTCATTCACTTGGTAGTTGTTTAGTCCTTCACACTCATTGCAGTATCTCCAACAGCCAACCAAAGATCGCTTCCCCTCCATTCGTAAGTATCTCACATGCCATAAGTTCGTCTTCTCTCCCTGCTCTGCAGTTCTGGAACTTCTTCGCTGCCTGCTTAACTTCTTCGCTGCTCACTTTTGGTGTGTGTGTCTCTGAATGATCCTAGCACATTTGTATCTTCTTCATTCTGAACATTCAATGCTGCTGCAGCTTCCCCTCATGCATCTGTAGGGGCTGTCTACTCTCATCCAAGATTACGCACAAACATGCACACACACACACACACACACACACACACACACACACACACACACACACACACACACACACACACACACACACACACACACTTCCTGCACTGGGTGCCCCTCTGTTTCTAAATGCATTCTTTGTATTAAAGTAGCTCAACCACTGCATTCTATTGTGCCTCGCATGGTGTTCCATGGAGGATTCCAAAGTTTGCCTTAGATGTCAGCATTTCACCACTTGCGCCAAAGAATGATCCCTAGTATGTCCCTGAGACGTCTTATCTGGAAAGTTGTCAGAGTTTCTGGATAGTCTTCCATGGTCACTGTCCAGTCCTATCCACCGTACAATAGCACTGGCATCACCATGGTCTGGAATACTTCCATCTTTGTGTCTCTGCTCAAGCAGTGGCTTTTCGAGTAGTTTCTGAACCCTTTCCTCTTTCCACACCTGCTATACTGTCCCAAACATTTCTATCCTTGCTATAACTCACTTCTCTACTCTGCCAGTCTTTTCAACTTGACTTACCATATGAGAAGCTGTTGTTCACGAAATATTTTGTTCGCATATAAATTATACGTTATTATATAATAAGTCATACAAGATGGGAGACTACTCTACAAGATACTTGTGTGTTGACGAAATCTTGTTTTAGGGGTTATTATTGATGCTCTGAAACACAATCGAGCCAGCGAAGTAATAGATAATATAACGAAAGACTGCTTTCTTCGCTCCGTTTTGGTAACTTGCTCATTCTATTGAGTACTCTGCTAAATACATTTTGTTCACTTGTCATCACTGTATATGAGTCATGATACACTTTGCCTTCTTTTAAACAGTAGTCTCACGTATTCCGCTGAACATTGTCTACAACGTGGACCGCGCGATGGGTTACTCAGTGAGGCCATTTTACTATTGTGCAATCTGGTAGACACGTTCGCGAAATTTCATTCACAAACATTTCTGCCTCCCCATTTTGCCAGCGATTCACGAAATGTTCTGGTCGCGAAAGTTTTGTGAAGACCGTATTTCACAAGTACTCACTGCATATAAATAAATACACTTATATCAACGTAGTCTGTATTATTATTTGTCAGCCTTTGTATCTCCTATTGAAAATGACAACTTAAGTAATAATGCTGATGACATGAGTGCATGGACTACCTGACCATGTCCTCTAAGTGTGATGCCCAGGTGGTCACAATTACTTTAATACGGTACGGTGCATAGAAAACATTACGTTACCCGAAAACTGGTAACAGTTATCGTCGATTATCGTTAGCAAACGCGAACGGTGAACCGTTAATCGGTAGCTAGTAACGCTTAATCGTTAACTGGTAGCGAGTTGCGTAGGAGCAGTTTTCAGTGTTCGCGAAAGAGAATGGTCTTATCAATGTATTGCAAGCAGCGGATCATGCAACTATACGCGTGACTTCGTCTTCACTGTGACACTCTCACCGATCTGTAGCGCTCCAGTCGCGCTCTTTTCTCTGCGTACCTTGGAGAGACTTTCTACGTACTCCTTCCCGTCGTAGTGCACTGAACCGCTGTCTTCGTATGTCGATGATGACAATGTCCATATCTCTTTAGTCGGCTCCGAATAGCAAGTCTCTCCGAAAGGTCGGCTGCTGATCCAAGCATCTCCAAATCTTTTCTAACGGCTCCAAATAGTAGCGTCTTCACAGGTGTGCACTCCACGTATGGCAGCATAACAGTGTCTCAAAAGAGCAGCGTCTCACAGCTTCCCCAAATTCAGCGTTTTCTGATCTGAGCGGAGTATAAGATACGAAAATGTCAACCGATAACGGTTTCCGGTTTTCCGTTAACCTTTACCGGTTAAACGCTAACAGGTAATCGAAAATATTCATAGTTAAAGGAGCGCTAATGACGAAAAGTGCTAACCGGCAAACGGAATTACCGTCATGTTTTCTATGCACCGTACAGTACTATTGCTCTGCTAGCTATTCTATAAGTATGCCATGTATTTTGTGTCCTATGAGGATATATATTAGCACTTTGGCACAGTTTGCATATCCAAAGTGCCTAATTTAGAATTCTGCTTAATTAAAAAAGCCACAACATTTGACATGCCAGGCTTTATCCACTAAGGTGTCCCCATCTCCCAAACAAATATTTACTCTTATGGTTTCACAGTAGTATATTTCAACTTGCACTGTATTATATATATTCTCTTCCATTGCTAGGAGATTGCTATGTTTATTGTGTACTCATTATATCCATTTATATCCAAACAGAAGCATTGGTAGTTAAGAACAATCAACTGCTGACTAGGATGAAATCTAAGATTATGCACAGCTACAATTTTGAGACAATGGTGGCATAGCGTTTGTGATATATTAGTTTGCTATGGTAACTGCATGATTAGCTTATAGGAGCATTTTTGGCATTTTTACAGCTGTCCATAGATAGATGAGCTATGTAATGGTATTTGTTTCCACTTTGTTTCAGCTTGCATTACTGAGAACAAGCTGAAAAACTGTAAACATGTCAAAGGAGGCGCCAAGTAACCAGACCTTTAGGGTGTTAAAAGCCTCCTGTAACATAGTAGTTATTGTGCTAGTGCTACTACATTCAGTGCAGGTGGAATATGTGCATTGCTGGAATGTTTCCCATTCTCTTTTAAAGTTGCATGCTTCCTGAGCTGAGAAGTATGTCTTGTGAATATGTGCACTTGAGAGGTGGATATGTGCTCCTCAGTAAGGCTAGCTAATTTACAATTTACCAAGCAGCAACTGATGACTGCAAGTATTTTGAGATGTCTCAATTTGTTGATTATTGATATTCTGATTTGTTGCCTGTGACCTGTAGTGTATCTTTGATGGGGGCTTATATTTGGCCTTTAACAATCTTTTCCATGTGTAAGCACGGCATTCCTCTAAAATGACACAGCAACACATAACATGTGGGCATGGTAACACTTCTAATATCGTGACGTGATAAATTAGAAATATTATTAAGTTGCCAATTTGCATGTGTCTATTATTCAGCACACCATATGTAGTGTGCAGCTCTCTGGCTTGCTATTCAGTAGTTACATTGTTACTTCATCATTTTAGAAAAATGCTGTTTCTGGTCAGGATATGCGATTGCATACTGTTATCTCTTATGTACTCTTGTTTCCACTGTTAATAAGGTGATGTCATAGACAGAAATTGTATGATAATCAAAGTGTAATGAAAGTGTGCTTAGGGTTGGATTTCCACAAACATAAAAGTTACTTGGTCTTTTTACTTCCTCCTTTGAAAAGAGTCTTGCATCATGCCACCCTGGAGGGATTCACACACATCTTCCACTGAAGTTTCCCAAAGCTATTTCAGCTGAAGCCGAGTCCTTGTTGCAGCATGTAAGTTTTAAGAGCTAATTCAAGTTCTTGCATGGCTTAATGGTACACTGTGATTCTATCAGATGTCATGGTATAGATGTGTATGTAGAAATGTCTGAGCTAATCATGGCTTTTGGGAAAATTTGCCCGAAGGATAGGGGAAACTAAAATCTTACTCTCGATTAGACTTCTCATCATTCAGTAAGCCTAAGTCTCAAGGAGAGTGGATTTAAGCAAGCTCTTCTCTCCTCATCCTTTCAATCAAACCTTTTGCTTGCTCGTAGTGAATGACTCAGGACCTGAAAGACCCAGTAATGTGTGAAAGTAGCCACACATACCTTAGGTATGGCATGCCAGTGATGTTTGTGGGTGCCAGATTGTTCCCATTAGATATTTCAATTTGTTGCTTGTACACATTTCCAACTAACAAACATGTATCGAGAAAGTAAATTCTACTTGTGCATAAAATTGGCAGGAAATTACTGTAACCCAAGGAGTACTGTAACCCATCTTACGGTACCTGACACATGTTACTTACGTTGTTCCGAAGTTTTCTGCAGTTTTCCCACGCAGGTTTCCGTGAAATTCCACGAAGATATCTACGGCGCGACCGCACCCCTTCCGCGTACTACCCACACGGATTCTGCGGAAGGCTTTGCAATGGGTTTGTGCACTTCAGACTGCGTTGATTCCAGACTATTTGAGGTCGTTGGGTAATTCGTTGGGATTTTGGAGCATTAAGAGACACAGTTTGTTGAAGACGATTTTTAAAATCAATCTAACGTTTAAGACGAAGAATCGTCTTCGACAGACTGCGTCTCTTAACGCTTCCAATTTCCCAACGACCTTAGAACGTACAGGCAGGCGAGTGGAGACAGCTAACACAATGAATTCATCGCTACGTACGCAATCATTCTGAACGACTTGCTAGCTATTGTCGACAGAAACAATTGAGAAGCCAATAGCAACGGAACATAGGGTACGATATCTATTATCGACCACAATGTATTATCGGACACTGAATCTTGTCGACCGCCGAACGAATCCGCTCACGTTTAGCACGAATTTGTAGTACAGATAATACTAAGACAGATTATAGCAAAACTAGAAGAACCCCCTTCTTCCTTCCCTGGTGAGAGGGATTAAAACACGCACTGATCAATTATCGGCGGTCTTTGACATGAACAGGATCAGCTGGTGGAAGAGTCCAGCTGAAGGTCTGGACTTTAACCCCACTAAGAAGGTTTGGGGTTCTATGAAGACATACCTGAGGGACAAACATAAACCAAGAAACCTTGAGGAACTCAAAGAAGGGATAAGAGCCTACTGGAAGAAGCTGACACATTGATCACTTGCAGAAGGCGATGCCTGTAGTTGTTGCAGAACAGGGAGCACCTTCAGGACACTGAAAAGTTTTTACCTTACTGCATGCTTGTCAACACTTGTCATTCATTGGATTTGACCTCTTATGCAAGGTTGAACAAACGTACTGTGGTGGGTTTGCTCCACACCTTAGTGTTAGGGTGGGGCTAAGTACTTTGTCTGCGCTGTCTAAATAAACATTGCAGTTTTCACGCCTACGTATAAGCTGGAAGTACGTAGGTGTACATGCGATCTGCAGCGTGGAAGTCTGCGGGAAGCCTTCGAGCGTTCCGCGGTCGGCTGTTGATAATCCGCATTATACCGCGCGGTATTCTGCGGAAAGTCTACTCGGCAATTCCGCATAAAAACTTAAGTAACTTGTGTCAGATACCGTTATTTATAGGTCAGTAATCCAAAGTCTGTTGCAGCTGTATGTACCTTGGATTAAGACCCTATTCTTCACAATTGGACAAGCAAGGCGAAAATAGGGGCTGGGGTGACTACGCTTCATATTCATATATGCAGTGCAACCTGCACAACATCATGGTGATGTAGTGTAATATATAATGTAATATTATCAGATGTTGATGCCGGTGGCTGGTGCTGGACCCTCCTTCCCCTTTACACCTTGGGAGCACTTACAAATTAAAAGGTTAGGATGGCCCAGCTGGCTGGACTAATTGAATTCGAATCACAGAATTACACAACATTGTGCAATAACCCTATTGCATTAACCCTTTAACGGCGAATGACACATTCATGTGTCATAATACGTTTGTTTACCTTAAACGCTGAAGGACACACTTAGGTGTCATAACGGAGCATGCGAGATTTGATTAGTTGTCCTGGCACTACAAAGTTGGAACAGCAACTTCCAGTAAGGGGCCCTGTAGCAATGTGAGAGCTTTAACTTGACATTTCTACCCGGTCTACTCGTTGCCCGCACGGAGAACCAATAAGTGGTACCATGCTGGCACCATCTTCCTCGACAGAAGTAGCCATCCGTATTTGCACGCGCAGGGTATACATAGCGGTGAGAGTCAACAGCGTCAAACAATCCTACGGGGTGGCAGCCATAGTCTTACCTTAAGCTTTGCACCCCACACTTACGTGAACTTCTTGCCCATCTTCGTCCACCAACGGGCTGTCTCTATCTTTGCCTCCATTGTGTTCACACAACAGTGAATAACAATGCTCCTGTATCACGATGTCCAGTGGTGTGAGGACCTGTCTAATGGCTTCTGAGAGATTGCTGATGTAAGGCAAAGTCAGAGGTTTTACGTCTCTGCTCCTCTCCTCAGTTCCTGTACTTTTCTACCAGTTGGTTTTGATGCAGCTACTTGATCGGGAGCACCATCCCTACATCTGTACTTGTTTTGGTGGAAAACGTTTTTGCTCTTCTTATATACGGTATACGCAGTAAAAAAGTTAACGTAGTACGCCCGTACGTTCGCCCGTAGCCTCAGTCGTAGTACGCCCGTAGCCATAGTCGTAGTACGCCCGTAGCCGTAGTCGTAGCACGCCCGTAGCCATAGTCGTAGTACGCCCGTACCCGTAGCAGTACTACGCCCGCACCCGTAGCAGTAGTACGCCCGTAGCTGTTGCCTAGGACGCCCGTACCCGTAGTACGCCTGTACCAGTCTTAGCTCAGTTGGCATACGAAGTATAGCTACGTACGCATGCACTTGCACTTGAGCGATTCCGCGGAGTTTCAGCTTTCAGTGGTTGAATTGCATCTGAGTAGCCTTGCGTAGCACGACCGCTTCCTCGCCTCCACTTTCTTCGTGATAAAGTCGTTACGCAAGGCGAAAATGGAGGCGCAAGAAGGGTCAGCTAGCTACGCTAGCGTCTAAGAGGCCATACCTCCGTCAATCGTCAGATTTACCTTTCACGATTGTAGTGACCAGAGGTTAGCTTACACCCGGTCGCAAGCCCATAGTACGCCTGAGGCTGTAGCACGCCCGTAGTTGTAGCCGCGATACGCCCGTAGCCGTAAGCGTAGTACGCCCGTAGCCTTAGACTAGTACGCCCGTAGCCGTAAGCGTAGCACGCCCGTAGCCGTAGGCGTCGTACGCCCGTAGCCGTAGTCGTAGTACGCCCGTAGCCGTAGGCGTCGTACGCCCGTAGCCGTAGGTGTAGTACGCCCGTAGAACGTTAACTTTTTTACTGCGTGTACCGTACGTGTGTGCGTATCTGTTCCATTTTGTCCCATAAATGGCAGACTATGTTTGCGATGCTGTAAGCTTTAGGCAGTCATTTGCCGTCACTTTTTGCATCTGAAGGTGCTATGGCTAAGTGTGGAATTGATTGCTAACTGGCAAATGAGTGGTATGTGGGTTTAATGCCACTCTGTCCAAAAAGTCTTGTGGTATGCCTCTTACTTCTGTTCTGGCTATATCATTCCCATTTCGTTGCATCAATGATCTACGTATATGTACTGAGACCCGCCTAATGATGATGTGTTGATGTGTGATGGCCTTAACTTAACCCTTCTGCAGCTTCTACAAGTTGATAGCAGAGAAAGATTGGGTAAGTTAAACTACTGCCCACATTAATCTGTTTATATAATGGTGTTGTACACTGGTCCAGTTGGGTCTTGGCATATCTACTGTTGTACATAGCTTAATCAGATGTAGGTAGTTTCTGAGGATAGTGGGGTTCTTGAATCTCTAGAAGAGTACATTTGGTACTTGCATTGATATCGTAGGATGAGCCTAGCTCATTCAGTTTACCCTACTGTATTGCTATGTCTTCAAAAGCATGAGGGCATGGTGCATGCCAAACCTTCCTGCATTGATACATTAATGCATGAATACAAACACTAGTTAAAATGCTTATGCACAGTGAAGGTTCGCAAACATGCTTTGCATTGCATGCTTTGGTTACATTGCATGCAATTGTAACACATTCTGGCTACACTGTTACTGTGATATTTATTCACATGTGCACATATTAGGTGTACAGTAATGTGACAATGCAGACAGAACTGTACACTAGTTGTGAAGAGACATAGTTCTATTTGTGGCTTGGCATACACATGACTAATTCACTAGCCAAACAAGTATTTCAAGTAAATATTCTCAAGGTGTTGTTACCACAGTTTGAGCTACTCGCTCTCTCAATCACTGGTTAGGGCTAGCTGTACGGCAGGACTACATGTCGATCCGTTAGTGCAAAATCACATAACCCTGATATGCACACAAAGGCTTTAGCACACATATCCAGCCTCACAGGAAATGGGCTTAGGGGCTTAGACACACACTGTGCACAATGCATTGTGAATACAGAAACACATGAGAAACACACAGCTCACAAGGATGTAAATGTGCACTACCATATTTTGGTCAATGGTAGATGGCTATTTGTTCCAGTACAATGCAGCATGCCATTGTGTTGTAGAGGACAGCTCACAAACCATAGCATATATGATCTACAGTCCTCACCAAGTCCTGGCAAGGTGCCCTTCTCCCTGTTGAGGGGGGACTGGTGGTGCTGGATGTGCCAGGACTCTAGCATGCAGCGGGTCTGGGTGTGGTTGTGGGTGTCAATAACCATGGCCTTCGATAGACCCACTTGATGGTTTGCAGAGAACACATGCTCAGCAAGAGCAGAGGATCCTACGTCTCCGTTCTTCAGAGCCCGGCGGTGTTCACGAAGACGATGGTCCAAGGACCTACCTGTTTGGCCAATGTAGGTGCGGGGGCATTCAGCACATGGGATGCTGTACACCACACCTTTCCTGCGATTGGCTGGTACTGGGTCCTTGGGGTGCACAAACTCCTGCCTCAGGGTCCTGTAGTGTTCTCTGCAAACCATCAAGTGGATCTATCGAAGGCCATGGTTATTGACACCCACAACCACACCCAGACCCGCTGCATGCTAGAGTCCTGGCACATCCAGCACCACCAGTCCACCCTCAACAGGGAGAAGGGCACCTTGCCAGGACTCTATGCTGCACTACTGTCCTGACCGTGCATCCATCTGGCACAATCCCATTTTTGTATTGTTACTATTATCAATCTTCCCATTTCTCCCTTTATTTTCTTTTATTTTTCATTTATTTGTTTATTTCTTTGTAATTTTAGGTTAGTAGTTACTTATTACATTGTACTAGGTTGTGTCCTATTGTTATTTTTGTTTTATCACCACCACCACCCTTTTCTTTTTGTTTTATTTAGGCTATGTTAGATATCTAGGTAAACTCGCGCGTTACCTCACGTGACCATATCATCGTCTGACTGCCCTTTTGTATTTTTACATGCGTGCCTGTAAGTGTCAATTATTCACTGATGAAGGCAGCCGTAGGTTGCCGAAACGTCTGAATTACTGTTTCAGTGTTCTGGCTAGTGCAACGAATCGATCGATAGGGTTTCGCAATGTTGTCAAAGATGGGCTGGGTGTGACCTGGCAGCCCCCTGTTGCGGAGGTGACCACAGTTCCAGCTGTGTCACTTGGGGCAACCACCGCAGGCAATCCCTCCACAATTGTATTAGGGAGCAACCAAGCAGGGATGGAGAGGGGCTGCCCCGACAATGTCCCCAATTCTGGGGGGGAGTGTCTGAGAATAGAAGCAAAAAAAATAAATGGCAGGCCCAGTAATAGATGCTCGGCGATGTAAGTGCCGCTACATGAACATTTCACATTGCTAGTTATGAGCTATTACATCTCCTAGGATTGTTCACATCACCAACTCATATCAGACTGTGTTTTAATGGTATACACCAGCTCGCTGCAAGTGGCTACATATGTACCAATTTCCTCCTTCAGCGAAGAGCAAGACTGAAAAAGCTCCATTTGCTTCGATACACCAAAGCCTCCTCCTGTACTGCAGCACAAATCGGCAAGATCCTCATCATCTGCACTTGACTTGAATGAAGCATAGTAAGTTGCTGCTGTTTGATCCAGCGATTCTGCAGTCTCACATAGCGAGACCCCTTCCTGCCTGAGGCAGAAAGGAGTTTGGAATATTCCCAGGTGACATTGTTTGCATTTCTCTAAGACCTTGGGGAAGTGATAAACGTTAACCGGCCCTTTGAATCTGCCACAACCTCGGTCCTGTTTATTAGGAGACCATTTGGCATTGGTGTTTCGCTAGTTTTTTGTAGGAACAGCAGTGCAATAGCCACCTTATGTGAGATCTCTAGTGCGCAAACGCTTGGGAGTGACCTGCAAGTGGTAATCAACGACATTGCGAGGAAGCATGACTACGAGTGTTTAAGTAGGAGCAGTTTTGGATTGGTAATTGAGAGCTTCGAAATTGGACAAGATGATACTTTGTGATACACATTCTCTCTCCTGCTGTGCGCAATCACCCTGGCTTCTTCTTGATCACTCAGCAATGCAACGACACCTCCACTTGAGGGTGTAAGTTTTAGTTTAGCACCTAGGTATAAGCGTGGGTGGAACAAGTACCATATAGCCTTCCTCTCTGACCGATGATGTCACCAAGAAAAAGTAGTGACTGGATGAAAAAGCACCAAGTAGCAGCCATGGACAACCTCCACAAGCATGAAGTGTAAAGGTCACTGCCACCAAAAGTGCAATTTGCAAAGGTCAGGGGCAGCAGGACCAGCATCAGTGCTTGTTGGCACGGGAGGAAGCTACAACATGCAACTACAATTACCACTACCACCAACCGTACCAGCACAGTTCTATGCATAAGAGCACACAATTTTTACAGCCCTTATGTATGTTGCATTGATCGCTGCATCGTGCTAGTAATAGATTTTGTGTGAGGTGCTTACATGGTTGGATAATTTGCAGGAAACATATTTGAGCACTGCACCCAAAGCAAAAATGTTAAAACTGGAATCTAGGAGCAATATGTAGTTCATGCCAGCATATGTAGTAGGCATTTTGTGGCAAAGACTGCTGTAGGTCCTCGGAGAAAGGCAGTTCGCTCAAAGGTTTGTAGCAAAAGAAAACATCTCATAAATTGCATCAATTTCTATGATGTGTTAACCAGTCATTCATGCTTACCTGGTGCATAAATTAATCATATGAGTTTACTCGTCATTCGGGCTTAAAGGGTTAAGAATTATAAACTGACACTTACAGCTGTCTTCATTGTCGCACTAGGAAATAGAGAGCGAAGTGGCCTATGTATCATATTTCTTCGGCCGGAAGATATGATAACTTGGCCAGTGACTGCATCACAAGCAAGAGGCCTTTGTTTCGCAGTTGGATTTCACCAATACGAAGCCTCATCAGTGTTCTACCCACAGTAGCATGTATAGCTCAGAGTGTTCAAGGATCATGCAGTAGTGTTTCGAGATATTGGGCTTGGTGGAGAGATCATATTTTGGCTGACAGTGATACTATATCTTCACCAAGGGACCATCGTTTCACAGATGGATTTTGAAGTACTATCGCACAATCCTCAAACACTCTATGCTGTACATGCCACTGTGGGTGGTGTAGTGATAGGCTTGGTATTGGTGAAATCCAACTGCGAAGCAAAGGTCTTTATGCTGAAGATGCAATTGCTGACCTATTTATCATGTGTTCCGGTAGAGGTAGTATTACTCCGGCTACTTTGCTCTCTACTTCCTAGCAGCCATAAACGTCAGTTTACTAGTCTAATCTACGCTGGCATGCTCTCCATACGTGCTAAGCTTACAGCCCCGTTTGTGCTTGGCTGTCGAGAAAGAGTGGCTGAATTTAGGCTACGCCAAAATGTAAATCCTCACTCTACACACATGAACCCCATTGTCTAACTTGTGAATTGTGTCTTTGCAACTTTTTTTTCATTCTTGTAGGGGCTGGGCCTACTGGAATTGAAGAGATTAAGGTTCATGCTTTTTTTCATGGAATTAACTGGGAAAGTCTACAGAAGTAACTGTGACCTCTAGTTTAGTGTTTTGATACCTCGTTGTAACACATGTATTCTAAGCATATCCATACTAAATAATAAGTGTAGCAGTAACCAGTGAATACTGTTTTAAGAATTTGATGCATGCTATAGCAGGGTCAATAGCAATGCACAAGGAGTAAGTATTTTAGCCTAGCATATATAGTACGACATTAGCTAGTGTGCCCTATTTCTGGACAATCTAAAACATCCATGGCCTTGTAAGTAATACTGAGATGCAACATTTTTGGATTTGTAAGTGATGTTATGTAAGTTGTGGTCTACTCTCACTAGGACTGAAGCGCATTTAATCTTGACTCTTAATTGTCACCACTAAAAGGGCTTCAAAGAATAAGTGAAGATGAAAATTTTTCTCAATTTTGCCCTTGTCTGTACGTGCACACTAACTCTTACTAAAGACCTCCTTAA
The DNA here is from genome assembly GCA_949841015.1 of Aplysina aerophoba. Lineage (NCBI taxonomy): Eukaryota > Metazoa > Porifera > Demospongiae > Verongiida > Aplysinidae > Aplysina > Aplysina aerophoba. The sequence goes on from OX465045.1 coordinate 3,953,868, forward strand.
CCCTTCTACCCTAGTCAGTGAGGAACAATGAACTGCAAGACATTACGGCCCAGTGCCTCACTGAGGTGTGTCATGCAATTGGCACAGAACCACGTCTACAACCTCTGTCAGATCAGCCACTTCATTACAGTACAGCGAACAGGGAAGATGGTGCCCATCTTGACATAGTGACAGACGGTTTTTGATGAGGCAGTAGACAACGCGCATTTTTGACATCAGGGTCTTTAACCCATTCGCATGAAGTCACTATAAATCCACTCTAACCCAATGCTATAGGAAGAAAGAGCAGGAGAAGAGGGCTTACGACGAGTGTCAGAGAAGTCAAACGTACATCCTTTTCTCCTCTGGTAGTTTTTACTTCTACAGGCATGAGACGTATTGCCACAGTTCTTTACCGATGTCTAGTCTCCATAATTGCAGAGATACGGGATGAGCCATACAGTCATACCTTCTTGTGGCTGAGGTGCCAGCTAAGCTTTTCACTGTTATCGGACGCGGATATTTATTCACAAGTGGTTGGAGCACCACCTACAGATGTAGGCGGTCACTTACGTATACATGGTCAGTGCAGTTGCATCAGAAATTGGACAGTTTGACATACTATGAGAAAGCCTTATGTTTTGAATCGAGAAACCCAACTGCTCGAAGAATGCTATTCTGGAGTGGCCTACATTGCAAGAGGTCTGTATGCATGTACCGGTAGTGAACTAATGTTCCTGTATTTGTGTACTGTCTGAATCAAATGTGATCACATCACACAGACTAGTGACTGCATGGAATATCTACTGGCACTGTACAGTCAATCAACATTGCATGGGGTCTTAACGTCTTTGACAATTTGCAGGCAGCTATTATACGCATGACATTCTGTTGAGTCTTAAAATGTGTGCTTTCAATCTGATAGAGAGTCACTGTCCTGTAGGGGTACTTGAAGTTTGGCATTAGCATGCAGTAATGCAAAAGAAAAGGTAGTTGTGACCCTAGGATTAAACTACACAATTGCACTCGGCAATCCCCGCAATTAGACATCCTAACAGTAACCAAAACCACTGCCTCCCACCTTGCTGAATAGACAGCGCAGCAGCTGAGACTAGGTATGAGTGCACAAATTGACAGTCATTCAAAACTTCACCTCCCTCTGACAAATCATGTGTGAGGCCAAGTGATGCATGGCAATACCCAGTGATAATTGCCATATGCCTGGCAAGATAATCAAGGCAATGTCAATCCTTTTTATTTATTTGCTAGTAAATTTATCCTAAGCTCTTTTGCATGACACATCTCCAGTTCTCACCAACTAGTTTAAAGGCCAAGTCACATGGGAATCAGGAGCGAGTCAGTAGCCATGCAACACAGGGAGACCACTCATCCAGCTGCTAGGCCCAATGTACATACAACTTCATCTCTGATGGCTGATACAATGTTAGTGGATCATGGACAAGAACGAATTTGAAATACTTGAGTTTTGAGGCGTCCAGCATTTCATGATCTTTCATACTCATCTATTCTAGAATTATACATCTCATTTAGGTTTTTGAATGGCTTCATGATTATATATATATATATATATGTAGTTCTGTAGTAGTAACGGTGTGCGCGTGTTTGTGTGTGTGTGTGTGTGTGTGTGTGTGTGTGTGTGTGTGTGTGTGTGTGTGTGTGTGTGTGTGTGTGTGTGTGTGTGTGTGTGCGTCAAATGCACCTGTATGCAGTGCATGGCTGGTGTGTGCTGAGTGCATACACTTCACACGCACGCACAACACACGCATACACACGCACACACACACACTAACAGTTATCCCACAATAACAAGATGGTTAACAATGTTGTTAACTAGTGTACTTGGTGCAGTAAAGACCGAGATTGAGTTGGACTGACAATTTTAAATAGTCATGTATGCATTGTACTCATAATCATTAACCTTATTGGTCACTACAGAACTTTCCTTTTGGCTCCTAATAATATATATAATTATATGAATGTAGGGATGACCTCCAGTATTTGGAGACACATCCATGTGGATGAATTAATGAATGAATAGTTCGGGTTTGGGATGCCCCATCGTCGCACCACGAGTTTAACTCGAAATACTTGTCTATCACAACTTATTCAACAAACTGTAGCTGTTCTTTAACCTGTCTACTGTGCTTGCCTGGGAAAAACATTGTACACTATTTAGGTAATTGAGCCTAAATGCTTCCATGTCATGTTACATTGAACACTAGACCAAACATGTTGCACACTCAGAACAGTAGATATGTTGCATGTTGTAACAGTAATGATAATATTGCTATGCTGATTAGTTATGTGTGGCACAGTATACAGTTGATTTTTAATTGTTGCTTGTCTGTGTACGCAGACGCAGGTGTATGATACTGCAGTATGGACTTTGGGATCAAGTTGGAGTTGCCCAGGATGAATGGGTCATGCTCCATGGAAGACTGCATGTACATGAAGGTTTGGCAGTACACCTGAATTGTAGTGACAAGCAGCTTTTGTAGCTTCATCTTAAAAAGGTATCCACAACAATGAACAATCTCTGCAATGACGTGTGCACGTTGGAAAATTGCAATTTGTCGACCTTCACATAATTGTACTATGCAGAATCACATAGTGCCTTCATGCAAGAATGGCCAGAATGGCTGACACACATTGTAAGATGCAAAAGAGCCTCATTCAAATTGTGTGCAACAGTAGTTAAGAAGCTATAATGTATGTTATTTATTACAGTCCAATGGACCAAAGATTTTGAATTTGTGTTACCATGGTAACGGTACAGTGTATAAACACCACTTAATTATGCGCATTTTTGAGAAAAAAGGTATCTTCAGGACTTATTCTACCTTATTAGAAGCAGTTGAAGTGAATCAGGGAGTTGTATTGTAATATACAATGTAAAAGGAAACTTTTCACAACAGTTTTCGTTTCTACAATATTCCTGCTTTGCAGTATCCAGGTTTTCATTGGTTAATTATACGCATTTTTGGGCTGATTATATGATCTATTCTGATGCATGTGTATGGCAAAATGGCATGAAGCTCACATATATTGGACTACGGTACGTGGCATAAAAAAGTTACCGTCTACGGGCGTACGTACGCCCGTAGGTCAAACCGTACGTAGTCGCACATACGCCCGTGCATACGCCCGTACGTGCACCCGTACGTAACCCATCGTAGACATACGCCCGTACGGAAAATCATATTAGCGCTTTAAAGTGTCGATCGCAAAGAACGTAAAGCTATTGAGATCGATCGTTTGAAAGTGCGAAAGCTTTCTTTCTGGTGTTGTTGCGACTGGTGCAGTGTTTTCCTTCAACTATCCTCTGGAGTCGACTACGATGGTGTTCTCAGACTATCAGAAGCAGAGGATCCTATATTACTGGCGTTTGGGGAAGAGTCACGCGGAAATTGCCCGCCGTTTGACCTAGGAAGGGCGCACAGCCACGAAAGTCGGTGTCTTGAAGTTTCTCCGACGATACAAACAAACAGGGACTCACTCTCGCAGGCCAGGGACCGGAAAGGCCTCGAAAACGACGGACAACGCGAAGCGAATCCTCGAGGAGCAAATGAACAAGGATGATGAGACAACTGGATGCGAATTACAAAAGTTACTCTCCAAACATGGCATCACCGTCTGCGCAAGTACAGCCCTGAGGTGGAGGCAGCAGCTGGGCTGGACATCGAAAAGCACCAGCTACTGCCAAATGATCCGGGAAGTGAACAAGGAAAAGCGACTGGCGTGGGCAATCAAAAATAAAGACATGTTTTTGGAAGATGTCATTTACACGGATGAAACCACTGTCCAGATAGAGACCCACCGCAGAACCTGCTGTTACAAGAAAGGACAAAAGCCCAGGTACAAGCCTAAGCCCAAGCATCCAATCAAAGTCCATGTTTGGGCAGGAATCAGCTATAGAGGCCGGACATCACTGTGCATTTTTGAAGGCAAAATGAATGCCCCTCTTTTCGTGATGATTCTGGAGAGATGTCTTTGCCCTTCCTGCGAGCTGTTTACCCTGATGGACATCGTTTTGTACAAGACAATGACCCTAAGCATTGCTCTAACTATGCAAGGAGATTCTATGAAAAAAGGGGAATTAGTTGGTGGCCCACTCCTCCAGAGTCACCGGATCTAAATCCGATCGAAAACCTGTGGCACGAATTAAAGGAATTTATTCGGCGAGAAGTGAAACCCAAAACGAAGCAAGAGCTGATTGATGGCATCAAAGACTTTTGGGGGACTGTATCAGTGAATAAATGCCAAAAATATATCGGACATCTGCGGAGAGTAATCCCAGCTGTGATTCAGTGTGAAGGAAGCGCAACTGGATATTAACAGATTTGAGTTTTAACATGAACTATTCTATATATCCATCTCATTTTTTATTTCTACCTCATGCGTATATGCGAAGTTTGTTGCTGTATTATTATTATTATGCGTGTGTCTGTATATACGTAGATTGACTGACAACGGTGCATTCCTGTGGTTACGATACGCCCACGCATTTGTGCATTGTCTGTTTATACGTTGTCTGTGCTCCGCCCTGCACAAATAAACAGACACGACTTCAAAGCACTAGGCTTGGTGAAAACGGCGACTTCAAGGTACCTCGGCAGGGGCAAAAATGGTACTGCGCAAATCTGTTCGCCCGTCTCATTTCGTATTGCGCCCTTCTAGTGTGCATAATCGACTTCGCGTGGTGCAGGTTCACGTTTTAACAGCCAACGAAGTTATGCGCGGACGAAACGTCTAGTCTAACCTCCGTATGTGCTCTTCCTCGAAAGTAACCACACACTCGTAAGTAGAAATGAATCTCTATCACAGCAGAGGCTCTTACGTATACGATGTTTTAAGTCTTTTAGTGTTACTAAATTCGAGGGGCGCCTCATTGTGTACTATTCCAGCTGTATTTGTATAAATTAAAAAGCATATTCAGTGCTACCGAATGCGCGCAACGTACATTGCCTTTGTGTGCTTACCACTTGGCCACGTACTGGCTTCTACATATGTCTATAAGCATGCATGCACACGACACAACTAAACAAACGTGCCCATTATAATGTTAGTAAGAAAGTATGACACGAAAGAAACACAGTCCATGGTACATTCCTTTGGTGCTGTTTACAACTTTCGAAGTCTTTTGCACGCTTGTGCAATTGACTCTTGGGCAGCTGTCCACTTATGCTCGAACTCTTCGGGGCAGGTCTAAAACTGTGGAAATTGATGAAAAAGAGTGGCTTTCAGTTGGTAAAGTTCTGCCTGTGGCAGGGCAGGCAACTCATTCCATCCTCTTGGAGTGCAGCGTTTCAATATTCCATCGCCAAAGAAGGCTTCCCTGGCCAACTTCACAGCCAGAAGGGTTATCTTACATTCCGTCCTCAGTTCCTTGTACTTCTGCAAAACATCCGGTACCCTTTTTAATTGTGTTTTGTCAATCTCAGAGGAAGCCAGTTCTTGAAATTTCGGGTTCACTCCTCCAATTGGTGACGGCAGCGGCACATCCAATGATGGGCTTTCAAGGGCAGTTGGAGGAGGATCCAGAGCAGGTGGTGACAGCATTTCTGATCCTTGAAATACTTCAGAGGGCTGAGTGTCCTGAGGCTGCACTGGCAGGAATGGGCATCTTGGTTGCACCTCATGTAGTGTTGGGGGTGGCATGTGTCCAGAGGCAGGAGTGTCATCTGCTTGTTGGCCACAATCTTGAATGTGATCTTTAAGTTCCTTTGACAGGCGCTCTATTTCTTTCTCCATCCTTAGCACTGCATGCAGAATACGCTTTATGTCTTTTAACATTTCATCCTCCTTTGTTGTTTGTTGCGATGCCAAGTCAAACTCAGGTACATCAAGAATTCTTCCAGTGGGCACATCTGGTTTGGCCATTTTCTTCTTCTTCTTTTGATTTGGCGCCACGTTTGTGTCAATGGTGGATAAAGCCTGACGCTTTCTGGAGGGCTTTCTGGAGGTTTTCGGGGTTAGCTGCGGCGATGGAGTGATCTCAGTCAGCTCTTGTAGGTCACCCCGTGGTGTGTCAGGAATGTCTAGCAGTCCTGCCAGGAAGTCCTCCTCGAGCTCATCCATTGCCTTTCTGGGTCCTGTAAGTGCATGATTAGAAGGTGGTTGCAATTGCGCTCTTTACAATTGAGCAGAAGTCTGTTGTGGTCTCTGTTGTTAGCTGCAGTTTAACAATCCAGTTACACTACAATCACGTACCGATCTCCATTGTCACACCTTTGTGTGACTTCTTCCTGATGCGTACATGGCAGAATTGGTGGATAGCAGGAGACGAAGGAGAGATGATGTCTGTCAGTGGTACAACACTGACACAGTCCTCCTCTGGCCAGTACACGAGCGCATGGTCGTCTGTAGGAAGAAGCGTACGCACCGTCACAGTGTGCTCTTGTCAGAAGAACATCGCAGCAGCCGATTCCTTTATATGGCTGCTCGCTCACCTGCTTCCTCCTGTGTCGCTCTAATGGCCAGCCGTAGACTCATTCTGCGTGCGAAGAAGATGAAGTGCCTCAAAGACGATTCGTATCAACAACAACGGACAAGAGATCTTGATATCACACCAGAACGTCGCACCTTCCGAAGCTTGCTTAAGTAAGAAATCGTTTTAGCAGGAATGCGCAAGCAGTTAGCACTTCTTTGTCGCTTGACACTACGGACCGTCAGTATCTTTCCTACGCCCGTAGCGCCGCCCGTACGAATTATCAATTACGCCCGTATCCGTACCGGTATCCGTATCCGTAGCTACGTCCGTAGACGGTAACTTTTTTATGCAACGTACTGTACATAATAATATTAAAATTTATACAGAAGGAAACATTTTTAAATAATCTAAATCCAGAGATACAAGAATTCTAATTGGAGCCATACGCAAATTCAAAAGATGGCATATAAAGTCAATACAAGCAACAATCATGTATAACATTCAAAATGTGTTGTTTACATAAAACTTTCTGATGGAACGAACTTGTAGAGGCTGTCAAAGCTTCTGCAGTGAAGGAACCCCCTTGATCCCACTTCTACTGTGAGGAGTTTGGCAATGTAGCCATTCGCCCTGCAGTCCTCCAGCAAACCGTGATACCTGTGCCTCTTCCTCTCGATGGCTGATTCAGTGCACATCTCGTAGGGCACAGTCAGCTCGATGAGAGTGATGGTCCTCTCATCCCACGCAGTGATGTCAGGTCGGGTGTCTGTGGTGGCGATTTGCTGTGGGAAAGTGTACTCTTGGTCATGTAGGTCAGCAGTGACGCTCGTGTTGGATGGCAGGTGCTTCACCAAGAAGGCATAGATAGCCTGCAGGATAGCATCGTGCCTGGTGTTGTACCCCCTCTTCTGCAGAGCATAGGGACAGGCATTGAGGACATGGAGCAGAGTTTGGCGCTGACCACAAAGTTTCCAGGATGGTGATGGCAGTTTCCTCCACAGAAAACGCAAAACGTTTCAGCCACAAAAGGGCCTTCTTCATTTGTAAGGGGTTACAAAGCATCTGTTTTGTAACCCCTTACAACTGATACCCCTTACAACTGAAGAAGGCCCTTTTGGGGCCGAAATGTTTTGCTAAGTGAAGTTATCTACCACGTGTCTTACGCTCAAGAACCAAGGAAGAAGCTTTGACACGAGATTGCTCCTGGTCTTGTTGTCTGCTCCATGGACACTCACAGGTGCTCCCAGGAAGGAGAATGTGGTGCTTCCAATGAAGGGGATGGTCTCTCCAGTGAGCTAGAGTCTCAGGTCATAGGGCCTGCCAGTGCTAGCTTGAATTGCCAGGCACACACACTTAGGCACATTGGCCTTCATGCCTGACCATGACAACCAGGCTTCAGTAGTGGAGAGGAGGGACTGGCAGGAGGATGGGCCATCGGAAAGCAGAGAGGTGTCATCTGCATACTGCAGCAGGTAGGACCGCTGTGAGGATGCTGACAGCGTGTACCCAAGGTTGGAGTGCCGCTGGGTGATGGTATCCACCAGAGTATTCATGACGGTGTTGAACACCAGCACTGACAGAGGATCACCCCAGAAGACGCCAATCTGGAGGTGGATGGGTGCTCTTTGCCAAGACTTGGTGGAAACCACTCCTATGAGATCCTTGTACAAACTGGAGACCATGTCTACCATCTCCGGGGGAGCATGGTAGTGCTGGAAGGAGAACCGAATCAGGGTGTGGTGGACACAGCCAAAAGCATTGGCCAGGTCGAGCCAGCACACACACAGGGATCTGTGTTTCCGTCTTGCCTCGCTAAGCATAGAGAGCAGCTTGATGTGGTGCTCAGTGCAGCCAGGCACTCCATCAACAAAGGCCTTCTGCACGGCAGTGTTGAGGTAGTTGTTTGTCCTCATGTATGTATACGCCATCCAACGCTACTTCAGCAGGCTGGTGAATACCTTGCCAATGCAGGAGGTCAGGGCAATGGGGCAGAAGTTCTTGGGGTTGCTAGGGTCTTCAACAGCTTGCTTCTTCCCAATGAGGCGGAGAACTCCAACCTTCCATGCTGCTGGGACTCTCTTCACTGACCAACACGAGTTGAACACATGGAGCAGTGCTGGAGTTAGTGATGGGCATTTCTTGAGGACCAGGTATGGTATCTGGTCCATGGGATTGGGGCATGAGGAAGTGTTTAGTCTGGAAATGATCAGTGATAGTTCCTCCTCAGTGAAGGCACTAACATCCAAACCAGTTGAAGGCAAGGGTGGCTCCGGCATCCACAGTGGACGGGTAAATGTTGCCGGTGAGGTGGAGTAGACCTGACTGAAGTAGGCCTCTGCTTCCGCAGCAGTAAAGATGGGCTCTGTTGATGTGTAGCCTTCATCATTGACGATCTTCTTGGCAAACTTGTACAAGTCCTTTCAACATTCCTTCCTCTGCTGCTTTTGACTCTCCTTTCTCTCCCTTCGCCATCTTGTTTAGACGACTATGTGCACGAACTAGACTATGAAATTCACAGGCAAGTTGTTTTACTGCCTCTGGGTCAGACCCAGTTCTCCTCAGTTGCCTCAGCTTCTTCTCAGCAGCATTCTTCTCAGTCAGCGCCTTCTTTAACTCATTTCTTAGCTTCTGCACCTTGCTGAGGTGTTGACGGTGTTGATGGTGTTGATTGGGCTCCTGCATGCCATACTTAGCTGTGAAGTATGAGTAGATGCCAACACAGAGTGCATGGTTCATGACATTGACATCCAACTCATGCAGCACCCTGGGGACTACAATCTGCCTCGTACTCATTAGCTTCACTCCAGCCCTCTGCAGTTTGGGGCAACTTCATCCGTGATGAGATGGTCACAGGTGGTAGTGGGGGGCTGGCTGGGGGTACTGGGGAGGTTGGGGTTGCTGGGAAGGGTGGGATAGTGATTGTGGAATGGCAGCAGGGGTAGGGTCAGGCTCAGTAGATGGAGCAGGGCTGTCGGCCTGTGTGCCTCTACAAATGGCACTATTCTTAAGGTGGGTGTCTAGACGAGAGAATTTCCTGCCACACTTGGGACAAGTCTCCTTGGGCTTTTTGCCAGACTTATTGTCAAGAGTCTTCTGAGACAGCAGGTGGTTGTAATCTCTTCCATTTCTGTCTGGACAATGTGCCAGGTGGTTGCCAAGCTTCTTGAAGGCGTTGTTGCAGAAAGGACAGGACTTTGATAGAATTGACTGGCTCATGTTGTGGTGTGAAATTGTTGAAGTCCACAAAACTTGATAAGTACAAGGGATATTTCAGCCAAAAAAGACCATGCTAGTTACTAGACTGGGAACTGTTGTTAAATCTAGTAAACAGACCAATAACTTGGCCTAGATCTAGACAGGTACTTTCTGAAAGAGATTTCTCCTGCACATCCTAGCCTAGTCACTCCCAATTAACACTCTCTCTTTTTTTACCAAACATGTCACCATTATTAAACCAAGGTGAGGAAAACAAAGTACATCACATAGGTTAAATATGGGCACATGCTTCTTATGGGTCTCAGCCACTGCCAAAAATGTTAGAACAGAACACTGCACAGTATAGGATGAGGTCCACGAAAGAGACAAAACAAAACGAATACAAAAAAGTAGACAAGGTCATGCGAATTATGGTAGGGCATGCATCAAACGACATGTTAAAAGAATGGAGTTACTGTTAGTCACCATGTACAGCAAGAATAGGAAGTCAGTTAGTTGGTGGTTAGTTCCTTCCAGTTTCTCTTGCACCATATGCGATACGATTCCATGAGACACTTCCGGACCACGTCCCTCTCCAGGGATTCCTTCTCAGTGCGTTTGGTTGGAAAAGCTGCATGGAAAGCGTCGAAACTGGTGGTGTGGATGAAGCCCCTGGAGCCCACTTCAATGGTGATTAGCTTGGAGCGAAAACCTGCTTCTCTGCAGGAAGCCAGCAGTTCTGAGTACCTGCTTGTCTTCCTGGCCATAGCTGCATCAAAGCAGAACTCAAAAGGTACTGTGAGCTCAATGATGGTGATCGCAGACTGGTCCCACATAACGAGATCAGGACGGCTGTCAGTGCAGGCAATCTGTTGCGGGAAGCTGTATTGGAGGTTGGGCAGGTCGACAGTAACATTCTGGGATGGTGGCAGCAGCTTCTTCAGGAAGATGTAGATGGACTCGAGGATACCATCATGTCGGTCGGTGTACCTCCTTTTCTCCAGGGCATAAGGGCAAGCATTCAACACATGCAGCAGGCTTTGCTGCTGACCACACAGGTTGCATGAAGCTGATGGAAGCTTATTCCACAAGTGGAGGTTGCAGTTGTGGGGCAATGTGTCGGTCAGTGCATTGAGGGCAAACTTGAACATGCGTTCTGGGAGGGACTGCACTGTGGTAGACCATAGGTCTGCAGCTCTCCCATGGAAGTCCCGTACAGTCTGGCCTTGCACACACAGACCTGCACTGTGGGCCAGGCGGGCTTCGTTGTCTGCAGCCTGTACTTTTGCCTTGACTTGGGTGGTAATCCTCTTCCGTGTGGCACCAGGGTCATCTTTCATCACATCAACCACCTCCTGGAACGGGCGAAAGGCAGGTCTCTTCAATTTGGCTTCCTTCAGTGTTTCCTGGGTGGCAATGGATCTCACTACAGGGTCTCTGGAGTACATGTAGCTCTCTCTCTCTCTCTTTCTCTCTCTCTTTTTTTTCTTTTTTTTTCCTGCACATGGACACCATAATTAAACTTGAATGAGAATACACATATCACATGCAAGATAAAAATGGGTGACCAGCGAGGGCTAGGGTGGTCTAGGCCCTGCCAAAAATATGCCGTACAAAGACACTGCACAGTTACAAGCCTAGCCCTAGCACAAAGAGTAAAAGAGTAGGTAAATTAAGAACAAGTTCATGCAATGTTAACTTCCTACAGTGTAAGTAAATAAGCATGCAGGTACATAAGTCCGAACAAATGGGTGGAGGGGGAATGAAATCATGCAGAGTCAGTAGGGTATGCAAAACGGTCAGTCACTCCAGTTCCTTCTGCACCAGATGTCATGTGAGTGCACGATGCACTTTTTGATGATGTCTTTCTCCATGACACGGCGTTCTTGCTGTTTGGATGATCTGAGGCAACGGTAGAGGTGGTCGAAACTGGAGGTATTTAGGAAGCCTCTGGACCCTACCTCAAGGGTAACCAGTTTGCTGTCACGGTTTGAAGTAGCGCATCTGGCCAGGAGGTCTGCGTACTTCTCCTTCTTCCTCAGAGCGGCAGCTTCCATCCCCGACTCAAATGGGATGGTCAGCTCAATGAGGGTGATGGACTGGTCACTCCAGACTACCATGTCAGGCCTGCAGTCAGTGGTGGCCACATCCTGAGGGAAGGAGTAGCATTGGTCAGGCAGGTCAGCTGTCACTTGGTGGCCAGGGGGAAGGTGGTTTGAGACGAAAGAGTGCAGTGACATGAGAATGTGATCGTGCCTCTTGTTGTACCGGCGCCTCTGCAGGGCCACACTGCAGTGATTCAGGATGTGGTGGAGCGTCTGCCTCTCTTGGCATAACTGGCATCCTGGTGATGGCATCTTTCCCCAGAGACTGAGGTTGGAGTTGTGTGGCAGGGTGTCAGTCACTGAGTTCAGGGCAAACCTCATGACATGGTCTGGTAGAGCAAGCACCATTTGAGACCACAACTCTGCTGCTCTGTCCTGAAACAGCCGTGCCGTCTGTCCCTGCACTGGCAGGCTCTTGCAGTGGTCTAGGCGGGTCTGTGTGTCTCTCTCCACCACCATCTCCTTGGCCAAAGCAGCAGTAGCTTTCCGGTTTGCCCCAGGGTCCGCATGCATGGCCTCTACCACCTGCTGATAGGGCTTCAAGGACTTCCGCTGGGCTTCGGCTTCGGCAAGGGTGTCCCGTGTGGCGAGGTGTCTGATGAGAGGGTCCCTGGATGACATCAACGTGGCTGCCTTTGCACACTGCAGCTTCTTGTACAGGGTGGAGGGCAAAGGAAGCTGCAGGCCACCCAAGGACTTGGGCAGGTACAGACGGCTGGTATCGGCGGACCTGGCAAGACCTATCCAACGCTTGAGGAACCTCGTAACCATGACATCTAGGTTCTTCTCGACCCAGGAGATGGGGAGATCAGCAATGGACAGGTCCCATGTGAGACGGGGGCAGACGGCATCTCTGAAGAGTCTCAGCTTCTGCTGTCCTGTGACCAAGGTGGCATCAACTCGGGACAGCAATCTCTCCAGTTTTGCTGACAGTGCAGACCTGGTCTCCTCTTGGATGTTGTGGACGGACACAGGCGCACCCAAGAACTTGAAGGTGGTGTTGCCGATGAATGGGATCCTTTCACCACAGAGGGAGAGCCGTGGGTCGTAGGCCTTCCCGGAGGAGGCTTCCACCGCCAGACTACAACACTTGGGCACCTTGGGCTTCATCCCTGACCAGTGTAACCACCGCTCAGTGCACTCCAGAAGGGCCTGACAGGCTGCTGGTCCATGGGCCAAGAGGGAAGTGTCATCCGCGTACTGGAGCAGGTTGCACCAGTGGATCGATTTGGTCAGAGAGTAGCCTAGTTGCTGGTGTGACTGGGAGATGGTGTCGACCAGGGTGTTCATCACCGTGTTAAAGATGATAACTGACAGTGGGTCTCCCTGGTAGACACCAATCTGCATGGGAAAGGGCTCGGTGGACCACTCCTTGGTCCAGACAATCACGACCAGACCCTGGTACAGGTTGGACACTGCGGCTACCATTTGCTGTGGGGCATGGTAGTGTTCAAGGGAGTAACGGATGAGGTCATGCTGCACGCTGCCATAGGCATTTGCCAGATCCAACCAGCACACTGCTAGACCTTATGCTTCCGCCAAGCCTCCTCAATGATGGAGAGGAGCTTGACATGGTGCTCTGTGCACCCAGAGATGCCATCGACAAAAGCCTTTTGGACAGTGGTGTTGAGGTATCCATTGGCCGTCATGAAGCTCATCCAGCGTCCCTTCAGCACTGAGGTGTAGACCTTGCCCATGCATGATGTTAATGCAATAGGCCTAAAATTGCTGGGGACACTTGGGTCAGACTTGGCAGATACCTTGCCAAGGAGGTGTAGCACACCAACCTTCCACTGAGAGGGCACCGATGATGTTGTCCAGCAGGTATTGAAGAGTCGAAGCAGGGCCGGCATGAGTGAGGGACAGTTCTTCAGCACACGATATTGTACCTGGTCGACCGGGCTAGGCGTCGAGGATGCCTTGCACCGCCTGATCACACGTTGGACTTCTTCAGACATGATTTCTCCTTTTGGAAAGGGCACAGTGGGAGGAGGGGCGTCTGGCATCCAGTCAGGTTGGTCAAATGACTTGGGTGTGGCACTGTAGGTGGACTTGAAAAAATCCTCTGCTGTCTCTCTGCTAAAGGAAGGTGCAATACCAGTATGGCTGTCATCGTCGAGGACACTCTTGGCGTACTTCCAGAAGTCTCTGTGGCAGGCTCTTCTTTCACTTTGTCTACTTCTTCTCCTTTGTGCACGTTTCTCTTCCTGAACAAGTTTGCTGTACCGCTTGACCAGGTGATGGAATGTGCTGGCTAAGGTGCGCACTGCTTCGGAGTTGTTACCGTCCCTTCTTAATGCTCGCAGTTGCTTCTTGGTCTGCTTCTTCTCTTCCTTCACTGCCTTCAGCATTCTTTGGTGTCTACGCTCCTTGGATGGGTGTTGATGGTGTTGACGAGCCTTGGAGGGGTGTTGATGTCTGTGTCCATCGGGTGGTATTTTGTTGTTGTTCCTTTTAGCAAAGAAATCATAGATTCCTGTGCACAGTACATGGTTCATGGCATCGACTGTCTCTTCCATGCAAACTCTTGGCACCAAATGCACCCTGAAAAAGCTGTCTGCTTCTTCCCACTCACTTGCTTCTTTTGGCAGGTCAACTGCGGGAAAGAGATCCACTGTGGCAGGGTTGTGGAGAGGCACACTAGTGGTGCATGGGGGGAGGGGGCCAACAGTGGATTGGCAAGTAGCATCTTCCTGCGTTTGTGATACTGGAGATGCTTGAGGCTGAGATGGCTGAGGAGGCTGTGGGATGGTCTGATAGACAGCATTGCTTCGGAGGTGTGTCCAGACGCTCAAACAACTTCCCACACTTGGAACATGGCTCTTTCTTCTGCTTCTTCTGCAAGGTCTTCTGTGACAACAAATGTTCATAGTCCCTGCCCTGTCTCCGGGGACAGTGTTTGAGGTGGTTTCCCAGCCTCACAAAACCTTTTTCACAGAAAGGACAAAGGTTCGAGGTGGCTGACAGGTCCATGTTGAGGTGACAAAAGGCAAAAGTTCCTCAAACAAGCAAAGTGGCAAAGGAAATTTCCTCTTTCTCTCTCTCTCTCTCTCTCTCTCTCTCTCTCTCTCTCTCTCTCTCTCTCTCTCTCTCTCTCTCTCTCTCTCTCTCTCTCTCTCTCTCTCTCTCTCTCTCTCTCTCTCTCTCTCTCTCTCTCTCTCTCTCTCTCTCTCTCTCTCTCTCTCTCTCTCTCTCTCTCTCTCTCTCTCTCTCTCTCTCTCTCTCTCTCTCTCTCTCTCTCTCTCTCTCTCTCTCTCTCTCTCTCTCTCTCTCTCTCTCTCTCTCTCTCTCTCTCTCTCTCTCTCTCTCTCTCTCTCTCAAACCTGCACCATGCGCACCATTATTAACAACACATGAGTACAACACAATCAGCAAAACAAAACAGGTGGCTGGCGAGGGCTGAAGGTGTTCTAGGCCCTGCTCATGTGTCCTACAAAAACACAGCACAGTTTAAAATAAGCCTAGCCTCAGCACAGAAAAAGGGGGAGGGCAGTGATATTTATAAACAAAACTAAAACATGTAGTGATATTTGTTTAAAACAGCACAGCACAATTTGTCAAGGCAGTAACAAGTCTTATCTCATGCAGTTAGCTATCACTTTTCCAGTTTCTTTTGCACCACACTTCATGAGAGTGCATGATGCACTTTCTTACAATCTCTTTCTCCAACTCATTTCGCATCTTCTTTGTGGATGGTGCAAGGTGACCATACAATTTGTCAAGGCTCAATGGTGGTGAGGCAGGCTCTGCTGTGGCTGGTGGCACACATGGCAAGTAGGTCTTCGTATTTGGCTTGCTTTCGCTCTGCTGCTGCGTCCATCCCAGCTTCAAATGGAATGGTCAGCTCCACCAAGCAGATTGAGCTCTCACTCCAAATGACGAGGTCGGGCCTCCTGTCTGTGATGGCCACATCTAGAGGGAAGCAGTACTCCACATCTGGCAGATCTGCTGTCACATGATCCCCAGGGTGAAGGTGACTTGTGACAAAGGAGTACAGTGAGGCCAGGATGTCGTCATGCCTCCTGTTGTAGCGCCTCTTCTCCAGGGCAGTGCTGCTATGGCTGAGCACATGCTGGAGGGTTTGTCACTCTGGACACAGCTGGCAGACTGGTGAAGGTTGTTTCCCCCACAGGTAGAGGTTTGCATTATGGGCAGTGTGTCTGTGACTGAGTTGAGGGCAAACCTCATGGTGCTCTCTGGTAGTGATGTCACCACGCGAGCCCACAGTTCTGCTCTGTCCTGGAACTGTCTCACGGTCTGTCCCTGCACAACCCGTCTACTGCACTGCTTGAGGTGAACCTGCGTGTCTGCCTGCACCACTGCACTCTTTGCACAAGCAACAATCACCTTCCAACAGGCCCCAGGATCCTCTTTCAGCACTTCGACCACCTGCTGGTATGGCTTGAAGCTCTGCCTCACAGTGGATGCCTCAGCTACAGTTTCTGTGAGGCAAAGTGACGGACCAGCCGATCCCTAGAGGACATGAGGGATGCTGCTTTTGCACACTGTAGCTTTTTGTAGGTGGTTGAGATCAGCAGGAGCTGAAGGCCACCCATGCTCTTGGGCAGGAATAGACGGCTGGTGTTGGCTGACTTGGCTAGTCCCATCCACCGCTTGAGATGCTTGACCACCAGAGAGTCAAGGTGTTTCTTTACCCATGAGATGGGGAGGTCTGCTGTAGATAGGTCGCAAGTCAGTCGTGGGGAAATGCCATCTCTGTAAATCCTCAGTTTCTGGTGACTTGTGAGCAGAGTGGCATCCACTCTTGACAGTAGCGTCTGCAGCTTCTCTAGCAGTGCACACCTGGCCTTCTCCTGACTGTTGTGGATGGACACAGAGGCTCCAAGGAACCTGAATGTGCTGCTACCGATGAAGGGTATGGTCTGCCCGCACACCTGGAGTCGAGGGTCATATACCCTGCCGGAGGAAGCTTGTACTGCGAGGCTGCAGCACTTTGGGACCTTGGGGTTCATCCCCAACCACTCCAGCCACTGCGCAGTGCTGTCCAAGAGAGCTTGGCAGGCAGCTGGTCCTTTCCCCAGGAGGGAGGCGTCGTCTGCAAACTGGAGGAGATTGCAGGACTGGTTTGCAGTGGACAGGGAATAGCCGAGGTGGTGGTAAGACTGGGTGATGGTGTCCACAAGTGTGTTCATGACTGTGTTAAAGATGATCACAGAGAGAGGGTCTCCTTGGAAGACACCCACCTCCATTGGAAGAGGCTTAGTGGACCACTCTTTGGTGCGAACAATGCCGACCAGACCCCGGTACAAGTCAGAGACAGCTGCTACCATGCGGGCCGGAGCATGGTAGTGTTCCAGAGAGAAACGAATGAGTTGGTTGTGCACACTCCCAAAAGCATTCGCTAAGTCCAGCCAGCACACTGCCAGGGACTTGTGTTTCTGGCGAGCTTCTTGGATGAGAGAGAGGAGCTTGATGTGGTGCTCGGTGCACCCTGAATCACCATCAACAAAAGCCTTCTGCACAGCAGTGTTCAAATAGCCGTTTGCTATCATGAACTGAGTCCAGCGTGTCTTCAGGATGGCGGTGTACAACTTCCCCACGCAAGATGTTAGGGCAATGGGTCGGAAGTTGCTGGGCAGACTGGGATCCAGCTTAGCAGCCGGCTTGCCGAGAAGGTGTAGGACTCCAACCTTCCATTGTGATGGCACTGTTAAAGTGGACCAACAGGTGTTGAACAGGTGGAGCAATGCTGGCATGAGGGATGGGCAATTTTTGAATATACGGTAGTGCATCTGGTCGATAGGGCTGGGGGTTGAAGACGCCTTGCACCTCTTGATGGCCTGATGTAGCTCTTCTGTGGCGATCTCAGGGAAGGGAGAAGTGGGTAGTGGAACATCAAGCATCCAGGCAGGCTGATCAAATGATTTGTTTGTGTCAGTGGTGCTGTAAGTGGACGCAAAGAACGTCTCAGCAGTTTCACAGGTGAATGCAGGCAGTATACTGGTGTGAACGTCTTCATCGAGGAGAGATTTGGTAAACTCCAGAAGTTCTTGTGGCAGTCTCTTCGCTCACACTGTCTGCTCCTTCTCCTCTCCCTCCGTTTCTCTTCTTGGCACAGTTTGCTATACCTCTGTCTCTTTTTTTTTTGAGCAAACATGTCACCATAATTAATCTAAAGTCAGGAAAAGAAACTACATCTGATGGGTTAATATGGAGTACATGCTTCTTGTGGGTCTCAGCCACTGTCAAAATATTAGAACATAATATTGCACAGTATTGGATGAGGTCCACGAAAAACAAAACAAAACAAAACAAAAAACAAAAACAAACAAATAGTAGTCATTGGTACACATAGTTCAGGACTGGCAAAAATAGTAGATATGGGCACACATAGTTCAGGACTGGCTCTCGGCCTCCCTCCAATTTCTTTTACACCAGACACGGTATGATTCTTGAATACAGATTCTGATGATCTCTTCTTCAAGGGCTTCCTGCTCGCATATCCTTGATGGAACGAACCTGTAGAGGCTGTGAAAGCTTCTGCAGTGGAGGAACCCCCTTGATCCCACTTCTACTGTGAGGAGGTTGGCAGTGTAGCCATTCGCCCTGCAGTCCTCCAGCAAACCGTGGTACCTGTGCCTCTTCCTCTCGACAGCTGATTCAGTGCACATCTCGTAGGGCACAGTCAGCTCGATGAGAGTGATGGTCCTCCTATCCCACGCAGTGATGTCAGGTCGGGTGTCTGTGGTGGCGATTTGCTGTGGGAAAGTGTACTCTTGGTCATGTAGATCAGCAGTGACGCTCGTGGTGGATGGCAGGTGCTTCACCAAGAAGGCATAGATAGCCTGCAGGATAGCATCGTGCCTGGTGTTGTACCTCCTCTTCTGCAGAGCATAGGGACAGGCGTTGAGGACATGGAGCAGAGTTTGGCGCTGACCACAAAGTTTCCAGGATGGTGATGGCAGTTTCCTCCACAGATGCAGATTCGCATTGTGTTGGAGAGTGTCGGTGAGGGAGTTCAAAGCAAATTTGAAGACTCTCTCAGGTAGGGTGGCAACTGAGAATGACCACAGATGCTCTGCTGGTGTTGTCCTTCAGGGGTTGATTTAGGACACTTAGATTGGTGCTGTGGGAGAAGCGGGTCTCAGTGTCTATAATGTAGGGGATGGTTTCTTAGTCTAGCGTGAGCTCTGAGTTGTAGGGTTTGCCCGAGGATGCCCGAATAGCAAGGGACACACACTTGGGTAGATTGGCCTTCATGCCAGACCATGTGAGCCAGTCCTCAATTACACCAAGTAGGGTTTTGCATCAGGAAGGAATGTCAGCAATCAACGAGGTGTCAACTGCGTACTGGAGTAGGTTGGTCCTGTGGCGGGATGAGGTTAAAGAGTAGCCCAGGTGTGGGTAACACTTAGTGATGGTATCAACAAGGGTGTTGATGACGGTGTTGAACATGAGAGCTGATAGAGGGTCACCTTGGTACACTCCAATTTGGAGTTTGATTGGATCTGTGAGCCAGGATTTGGTGGATAGCTCATAGGTCAAAGGCCACAAAGGTCATACTTATTGCGATTGCCTTGAGGTGTATCATACAGCATGGTAGTGCTGTAATGCTGTCTATGTAGGGATAGTGCTCTGTAGGACAGCTGTTGTAGCTGTGTGTGGGGGGGAGGGGCAAAACTGCTCATGCTATGTGTACGTAGTCTGAACTGATATGTCCGTAGGTGAAGTGCTGTACTCATTGTCTGTACTGTAATATATCATGCGTAATGTTTTGCAATGCATATGACTTCTTAGGTTGTATTAGAACTACCACATACTGTGCAATACAATCACACACCTGATGCACATGATGTTCCCTCGTTCATGCATGGGTACCCTGTGGTAATACCTATGCGTCCCCAAAGGTGTACGTACAATGTCCATTTGTAGAGGAAATCCACTAAGTCATACTGAAAGTGGCCACAGTTGTTCCTGCTCATACAATACAGTGTGTGGTATTGAGATGAACCATTGCTACAGTACATGACTATAGTCACTATACTTGGGACTATACGTACTCTTTATACGCAGGCATGCAGGGGATCCCGCAGGATAATGTTGCGTCATTCATAGATTGTGCATTCCAATACAACATACATGAATATGATGAACAGTTGCTGATCACCATGCAAATGAATATTTTACATATGCGTATCTACTTGGGACTACGTACAATATACATACGTAGAAGATATTCTCCATTACACAGGCCGGGGCTTTACGTTAAGACTACCACAGTGACATTCATTTTGTTCATTCAGTTTTATGCAAAGTGCTACATATGTACGTAGGTGACCGCATGTGTAGGAGAGACCTTGTTGTTTCTTGTTTTCACTAATTAAGTGATTTCTAAAGTTGTTCACCGCACTTGTGTGTTCCATATCCACCTCAGACTACAGACCAGCACTCTCCTTGGTCAATAACACAAGCAACTTCTCTGAGCGTCTCTCCACCTTTACCTACTCCTACCAAGAGAGCTGCAGCCTCTACCTGAGGTGTGCCCCGAAGGTCTCAGTGGAGCACACTGTGTCCCCTCAGTCAGCAGTCAGCAACTCCCCCAGTGGGTGCAGTGTGGAGTACACCATCCACAACCTGATGAGGTGTGTGAGGTACCAGTCCACTGCCACTGCACTCCTCAGCAACCAAAGGGGAATACCCATTGTTGTGGGAAGTACAGCCATGCAAAGTGAGTGACTGCAACTGATCTGAGGGTGGACGGGGTAGCAGGTTAGAATGAGTAGCTTTACCTCACCTAGGCACACCACCTTTATGTCTAATGGGCATATATAATAGGAGGATTGTCTGCGTACTCATTCCTCTGACCCTTTCAGCACTAAGTGTGTCAGCCATTTTGCTTGTGTCCGTTTGTCCAGGCAATTTACTATCACCGATGTCTCCATTGGAGCGGACAGAAACCTCATCAACGTGACCTACATTGAAGTGAGTCATGTTACTATATATAGCTACTGACCATGCATGACATTATAATGTACGTATCACACTCCTTTATCATTCTTCATTCTTCTACCTTTCAAGTGTTCTCAACTGTTTGTAAAGCTTAACTGTTAATGCATAATCCCTTTATGTACTGCTTCTGTGTACATGACCCCCGTTTCAGAATGGGTCCGACTGTCCCGGCTACCCCACTGAGCGAGCGGTACACAGTTGACGTTGATGGGGAGTGTAAGTTGCTGACTTGACAGCAGTTGCGGTCCAGTCCCTAGCCATCAACCACGCTAACGGCTCAGTGACTCTGTCCCTACCTCTGAGCCAACCACTGCCAGAGGATGCAGTGACACTGAACATGACCAAGTTCAACACTGTCCCCACCAACAGGAGTGACATCACAGGGAACATTGTCACTGAGATGGTGACATGGGCGACATCGGCTGTGGTTGGTGAGTAATTCATGCTCTACAGTTAATCAATGATGCATACATGTATGTGTACAAATTGTAGAAATGAATTATGCATTGCGAGGTTGCTAAATTGTACTACACGTACATACAGACAGTCATATAAATATTGGGCGAACTGATCGTGAGCAATACGTAGCAGAATCAATAACAATGATTGCAGGACGTTTTAGTCACGAAGGCCTTTGTCAACTGCATACAAAACTGTAAATATAAATCGTATAAATATTGCACAGAGTACATGAGTTATGTCATTCCTTCCCTCCTTCCAGCCCTTCAAGAGTCACCACCTGTGAATGATGAGGGTGACTGTCACATGACTCCACAACTGTCCACTATAAGCTTGCGTGGAACATAAGCATGCAACAAGCTGGAGTAAGAGTAGGAGTCTCATACATACACTCACACATACATATACTATACATGTGTGCCGGTGATATATAAGTATCATTGTTATATATGTATGTGATACTTTCTGTATACAGCATGCTTACATAATTTATATAGGAGGTAATGGGACCTCTACATACACTAAGCAGAACACTGTATCTACAGTAAATACATATGCATCATCTATAATAATACGTAACTAGCTGCCCCATGACTGTTGGCCTAGACGTATATACAGTTAATTTTTATGAGACTGTATGTTTTCAGTACATGAAAGACTTGTTCTTGATAATGCATCATCCATGCATCAAATTGAGTGCTTCCTAAGGTACGTATTAAACTGCATGTGTGTGTGTCATGCTAGTTTGTGGAGATCACTGTTTATTTCCCCTTCCTCAGGTGTCCTCATTGCTACCACTGCCTCCTTGGTGGCACTGTGGGTTGCCACTGTGACTGTATTCGGAGTTCTTACAGCTGTATTATCGTGGCAGAACTTCAAGCTGAAACAGAAGGGTATACTAACTGCTAAGTTGTATAACTGACATCGAGATGATAATTATAGTGAATGTTTCAACATGCAGTTGACAGGTGCTGGTTCTCCCTTTCTCTTTCAGTCTCCCGACAAAGGAGCCCCTCCCACTCCTCCCCTCGCTCTCCTCTTCCTCCCAAAGGCCCTGACAGCATCCAGCTCCAACCAAATCCCAGCTACTGTTCAGTGGAGAGGGGCCATCAGTGACAATCCAATAGCTGCATGCTTGAGTTGATGTGTGTATGTACATACGTTAGTCAGAGAAACAATTCAATCTTGTATTAAATTCTTTAGTCTGTATCTGAGCTGTTACTTGTGATTGTACAGTATAATGTAATATAAGCTCAATAATGTTACAGCAACAATGCAAAAGAAGCTATAAGGGTACATGTATATATATATGCAGCTGTAGTGATTTAACTCAAACACAAGACCCACTGCTAGTTGATACATACACATACTGCATTGAGACTCCTGTAAGGCTCTGTGGAATGTATATATAGGACTACTAATTAGGGGACAGTCCTTGCTGTACTGTGTAAACAACTTCAAAATGGCTGTTTGGTGTGGTCAGTCCATAGATTCACTCCATCCTGAGTCTGCTCCTCCCTCAGAGTTGTCTAGATGTGTACCCCACCTCTCTCCCACCCCCATCAGGTGCAAGGGGTCACTCAGTCTCCCTGTTGGCTCTCACTGTTGTGCTGGCACTGAACTACTCCACTGGAGAAGGTACACTAGAGAGTCAGTTGGCACACTGTGTGCTGTGTGTGTTTGATTTATGTGAGTAGTGGTCATAAGTGCATGAGTCGCAGGATACAATTTAGTGTACATTTCCAGTATATATTGGTTCATGATGATGACCTGTGGCTCACACCACTGACGAACAGTTGCCCTCAACAGTAGGAACAGTAGCACCACGGAGAGTTCCTACATGAGTGGGTGGTGGCTACCTCCTCCCCTGTGGTCTAGGCTACTCTACTGGAGGTGAAAGCACTAGCTCGTATATGTACGCAGCTACTGAGCTGACACAATGTGCACTGTGTGTGATTCTGTGTAGTTCAACTGTCATTGCTTTGCCTGTGTGTGTCATGAGTGATGTCTATCTAGAGAGTGGAAGGGTGACTCTGATCGAGGCCAGTAGGTGGTCTTGTTCTCCCAATAACTAATCACTACACAAGAACATCAGGAGTGTCAACATAAGAAAGGGTAGTTCTCGAATACCAGCTTCAAAAAAGGGTTGAAAACCTTGCCGACGTTTCGACCAGATGCTCTGGCCTTCTTCAGGGCGAAGAAGAAGGCCAGAGCATCTGGTCGAAACGTCGGCAAGGTTTTCAACCCTGTTTTGAATCTGGTACTCGAGAACTACCCTTTCTCATGCCTAAGCCAGCTGAGAAGCCCTCACTTCAGTGTCAACATAGCTAACATGTATTGAAACTATACATACCCTGAATGTCAGTACTGTAGGTATGCACGTAAGTTTAATTGTATAGATACTGCATTAGTAGCTAGCTAAAATATAGAGAATCCTGTTTGGCGACCCAAACATGTGGCATGAAGTGACCCTTCTATATGTATACGTACATTAGTATGTATACATATACATTTTGTACAAATCTACATGCACAATTGCAAGTAGTGACTTGCGTAGAGAATGTATGGATGTAAGATAAATCACCACAAGACAAACATTGGATTGGGCTCAAAGCAAGTTGGTTCATGGTTAAATTTGGAATATATCTGCTATATTTGCAGGTACACTAGTGTAAACCTATGGAAATTTTGATAACACGTGTCACTCCTATTGCTGTAGTTGTTAGTCTTACGTTACACCCTTACGTTCATGTGGAGGCATGCCTAACACAGACTGATCCAAGGACACCGGTGTGTATTGCCAGGAAGTGTGGTCATTGGCAACTCTCCATTAAAATAGAATGGAAGACGTAGTGCAATTCTTATCAATCCACATAAATTTGTCTTTACAGTAGCTAATAGCATGCATTCCACAAACCAAAGAAGTCTCTTTTCTGACACTTCACTGCTATAGCTCTAGTGATGGAAAAAGGTAGTTCAAACTTTGAGACCTCACATGATTTACATCTTTGCTATCCTCACTAGTACACTGCAGCAACTGGAGAAGACTGTTGGGCAGCACAGTGCTGAGATACTGACTCAACAATTGCAGAACACCAACAGAGTTGACAGGAATGCTTTTATGCCCAAAGAAGCAGCTGTTTCCATCACAACAGAGACAAGGGTATGAACAGCATGAGCATGGCAGTCCTAGCTGTACTGGCTACTCCCTGTACACTTATAGTGATTTAGCAGTGCTCCACACACTGACTGAGCTATGTAGATCCTGCAAAAAACAGGACAAATACACAGGAAGTCCTTCTACGGCAATTCTACAGTTAAGAGTATATTTGTGAAATCAAGTACAACTGCATGCATGACAAATGTGTCTTACACACCACTGAGCCTCTGTGAAACATTTGACGCAAGGCATACAAGAGCTGCCAGAGGCATCTTCCAACAATTGGAAAGTTACGTAGGGAGACTCAAAGCCTTGACAATGACATTCAAGGCATTGTCCTACATGGCAAGATGAAGAGACAGACTAAATCCTGAAGTGGCCATGAAACAGGTTCATATGTACATGTAGCCTACAAACAGTACAATGCTAGCAATAATATCTACAACTTCTTCTATTTTATTAAAAATGTTACATAGCAATTGGTCCTGCATAAATTGCTCATTCAGGAATAAGAGTCAATGACATACCAGAGGTTGGCTAAGGACCCCCCTCAACCCTTGAATGGAAGATTAATGCCATGATTCTACATATGAATTAAGCTGCCACCATCTTTGGAAGAAGACAGATCAATACTTATTGTACCCTTTGGAGTCTTTTTAACATTGGGCTAACAACCAGCTACAGGAACAGGAAGAATAGCACAATTTGCTACTACCTATCATAAGCATTAGGGCAGACTTAGGGACTTATTGCTCACAAGGCATGAAGGTCTCATTCTTCTCCAAATCAGCACCATTCACGCTCCAGCCAGTTGAGACAGTTGAAGTAGACTGCATCTTTACTGAATTCTCTAGTGCTACCAACAATGTACATGTACACTGCGGCTCATTCCAGAGATGCTGCTAGCAGCATGGTGATGGTTTGAAAACTTTGGTCTCGCTACATTTTGATGAAGATAAAGCAGCTTCAAACATCTTGTTGTTTTACACAATTAATTGGTCCATGTAGCCACGTGACCTTCCTAATTGGTCCATATTGTAATCTGTGCAAGCACTGTATTACTGTTTTAACCAATGTAATTACAGTTTGCAAAGATGAGCAAGTTTTCTTGTTGAGTTTTCACTGCATGCAATGTAAGTGGGACAGAATTAACTAATGATTTGTGCAAGGATTTCTTTAGCTTAGATTATCAAGCACAGCAACAGTGG
>OX465045.1:4579594-4788038 GCA_949841015.1 Aplysina aerophoba
TTGCCTTTATTGTGTCTTCTTGTGTCTTGTGATTTTCAATGAAGCTAACTAACCAGCTATGCAACAAGCAGGTGTTTTGATGTCACAAGGCAGACCCACAAGAGAGCATGACTGCAACTGATTGACACTGAATAATAATTTGTGTATAATGTAGGCTGTTTTAGAACCTTCCTAGTCTGAACCTATATAAGAACCTTGCATTACCAGCATATGGTGTGCTGCTGCTAATAACCTGTGCCTGTGTAAGGAAGTTGCCATGTATAGCTAGCTAACATAGCTAGCACCTGTCCTAACATCCATGGTCCTCACATGCAACTTATAATTATTCACTACAAATGTAGCAAGATGCAGTTTCTATGGGGGGAGAAAAGCCTTAGTATTAAACATACATGCAAGCATGGCTGTGTGAGCTCTCGGACACAGGGTGAAAAAGAAAGAAAAACGCACCAGTGAGTACTGGTGCATGGGATTTTTTGTCCTGGCAACAGTGCCTGTGCTGATAAAACAGGAAATAATATGAAGAAGGAGAGATTTCATGCACTGTGCAACTAATGAAGATAGACAAAGACTGCCAACATGAATGCAGGGCATTTCATTTGACATTGGTGCCCCTGAATTCAACTGAAGACATTGTGCAGACTAAAATCCCAATAACCGGTTTGTCTCGATGTGCAAAGGTAACAACTAGGAATATGGCTGGCACATGCATCCTAAACATGGCTACCCATACTGTACCTTTGTCAATAGACAATGCCTACATTTTGGGAATTGGGTTAAGTTGCTTTTGTATTTCTTTCACCCTTCACAGCTAGGCATTTATTATTTAGTTTACACACATTACAGACTCATTGCTTCCTTTAATAAATGAATAATTGCAATGGGTGCATGCACTGTGTTGTGTTGATATATTGTATCATTAATTTTGTCACAGCATTGCAGCTGAATTTTCTAGCAGGACTAAAGTAGGCAAAACATGGAGGCTTGGTGCTTGGTAGTAAGTACGTAGTAGAGAGAACGGCAGAGCACCTCACCCTGTGCAGCTCCAGTTTGTTAGCCTCATCAATACATACAATTCAGTGGAAACAGTGTTTTGCAAAATGGTTGTTACGAATGGCATTTGAATCCTGACTCAACTGAGAACTTTGAACCCACTTTTGGCGGACAAGCTATGGCTAAAGTAAGGTCAAAGTTCAGAGATGAGGTGTGAGTCGAATGGTGTTCACAATGACAGTAGAAAAAAGGAAGGAAGCATCTGGTTCACCTGTGCGTGCATGCGTGCATGTGTGCGAGCGTGCGTGCATACGTGCGTGCATGCATTAGTGCGTGCGTGCATGCATGAGTGTGCATGTGCGTGTGTGCCTGAGTAAAAACCAGTAGGGATTGATGGTGAAGTATATATCTAATGTTCCTTGAAGCTGGCAAATGTTGACCTGGGTTGTTAGAATGCCATTTTTACTCCCATTTTATATTCGCATTTCATGACATGTCTTTGCTGCACATGGAAATACACACCAGCTGTGTCATAGAAAAGAACAAGAACGCACACTTTTTTACAGTGCATACTCCAGTTATATATATGCATGCTGCTACTGCTCTGTGTAGTTGACCTGCCTCCTGCAGCAATCACTGTGTAGAAATACAATGCACACTAGCTATATACCTATTGGCCAGAGCGTAGGATTGTGTAATTCTCTCTGTTAAGGTGCTATGATATACTTACCAGTCTTCAGCAGTGATTGTGCAGCACATGCTATAGCCAACTAGAAATTATACAGAGTTAAGGTGGCGACACTTGTGGCCAAGTGTCTAGGATGGCTATTCTAATGCCTCACTACATCAAGGCATGTTGGATACATACTTCACACCTGCAGCTGGCAACATTTTGCTAAGTCAGTATGATACACCTCCACTGAGAGATCTGAATGAGGTTAGGCAAGCATCCACAAACTATGCTAGACATGAATCACTATAAAGCCATACCCCATCTCCCTCATCTCATGCATTTTTCAAGCCCATCTATAGATGGGTACCTCTAATGCATGAGAGGCCATGAAGCTACAGTGATAAGACTGGTGTCTCCATTGGACTACCATGCAGTCTTGTTGCCTCCTGCCGGCTCACTCCCTTATTGGGGGGCACATAGCCACTTCTGGCTTTGGTAAGAGGAGGGAGAGTATTCAGTACCTTCCTGTTCACTAGTGCATTCTGAACATACATAAATGCAAGCACATCCTAGTGTAGGTATAGCTAGCACAGCAGCCGCTGTCAGCAAGCCAGTCGGTATTGTTGCATGCATGACGCCAGTGCCATTTCAAGATTCAAAATTGCCTTTATTGTGTCTTCTTGTGTCTTGTGATTTTCAATGAAGCTAACTAACTATGCAACAAGCAGGTGTTTTGATGTCACAAGGCAGACCGGCAAGAGAGCATGACTGCAACTGATTGACACTGCATAATTTGTCCTGGCAACAGCGCCTGTGCTGATAAAACAGGAAATAATATGAAGTAAGATTAAAAGCAGTAAAGAGTGGATTGGAGTGACCTGCTGTGGAGAGTTAGTAAAGGTCTGGATAATGACCAAGCGTGGTTAGATCTTGCTAAGAAGATTGCCTGTGAGCAGTTGATGGCAACTCTTCCTGCCCTCAAGAGGATGTTCCTCCAATTCCGCTAGGAGATGTATCGGCAATTGCTAGCCAGCTCAGTAGGGGCTACTGGGTGGTGATGCCCCACTGCTCCAATCTCAACTGTGGTATACTTGGTTGTATAGCATCAGCTAGCAGGTGGTGATAGTCCTGCTTTCCGGATTTTCTGGCATGAGCTGCAGCTAGAGCATCACATGTGTTTTTACAAACTGTTAGTTCTAGTATGTGCCCTTCTCTATTATACGTAATAATTTAATGGCGTTGGAACGTTCGGAACGTAGGTCACATTTTTTGATGCACCACATGCTGATCACGTGTGCAAGGAGTCACCACGTAATGCAATCATGTCACATGATGTCACAGGACAATTGGTCCGTAGGTAGTAGGTAGGTATGGCGATGGGGAGTTTGGTCTCCTTGCTCTCGCTGCTGTTGGCCGTGGAAGGACTCAAGATCGATTCGCTGCCACAGCAAGTGCACATAGCAGCAACTGGTAAGTCCCTTGTATACTGCAGAGACCAGTGTTTTACGGAGTGCATAGGGTAAGAGCTCTACGGACTACCGGAGCTTGGATGCACCCGTCAACTGTATGAATCTGACTCTATAAGTGTGCTGTGCTGTGCTGCTAAGTACTGTACAACTATTCTGTTGTATCATTTCCAACGTTCTCGGCCTCCCTGTAGAATTAGAAGTCCTAGCCACAGACTATCTATGTCCTGGCCTGCCCATCTAGCTACCCGCGGGCTGTTGTACGGAGTAGCATAGACAGCGACGTAGATAGCTGTAGCCTGTGTGTACCTAGTAGTCTAACCAGTGGCAGCACAGGTGTGATGATGTGGTGAGTTAGTCAGGCGCAACCTGCTAACCCTACCCCCAACGGCCGACCGCTAGTGGTGAGTAGCTACTGTGTTAAAGGAAGTTTGAGTATGGAGAATCAATAAATGATACCCAAGGATGATCGTGTAGGCACATAGTATTGCAGACCTTCTCTAGGCAGCCACCTAACCCATACAAGACATCGCCACTTTAGCCCACAGTCTATAGCAATACTGTGTAGTTGTGTCTTATTGTTTATGCATGACTTACGATTGTGGTATTCAGAGTTTTGATATATTCAACTTCAATTTTTCCCAACAACCCATCCTGTGTTGGCTCACTGACGAATGATGCGCTGTGAGATAGTGATTGTGCTACCTGTCTTTTTCGTTTTGCAGAGACCCCGTCGTCAATGTTGGTCTCATGGGTCACCTTAGCTCCCACCACTGAGTCGCTGGTCAAGTATGGGTTAAAGGGAAAGTCCCTTACCAGCTCAGCATCAGGTAACATGACCAAATTTGATGACAGCTCAGTTGTGCGCTACATGCATGTGGTCCAAGTGAAGGGACTGCAGCCTGGAGAAGCTTATGGTGAGTGTGCACACATCTGAGAGTGCTTGCCACAGTGAAAATGTGTTCAATGATGAGTCAACATGCCGAATGTGTCCCCTACTGCAAATCTTGTACTTGGCGTATGTTCTTAACAGATGCAGAGAGATGGCAGTTGTTTGAGCTGTTTTTGTCAAACATATAATCCTATCAATGACCAGTCAGCTATAACCTTGCTGACGTGTGGCTTTATACACTGTTAGATCTGTTAGATACAGTTAGCACATCATCTTCCCAACCAAGCAGTACTGCCAAGTTGGCACATTGTTTACACAAGACCGAATAGTGTACAGATTGAAAATAACGGTAGTAGTGAAATTGCCCTCATTGTGTTGTATTCAGTTTTCTGTTACTTTCACTCTGTGGTAGTACAATCTTAATGAGTACCCCATCTCTTCTGTACAAAGGCTCATTTGCAGTGTATTACTGTGGTTCACTGTTCACTGGACCGACTGCATGCGTTTAGGGTTGGTGTTTATTATGGTTGATATATACGCTGTATATACGTAGGGTCTGGACACTATACTAGTGGTTCGCATTTTGTTTATAGTTGTGTCTATAGACTGGCCCTCGCCCTTCAAGGCGTTGGCTGTGGGAATCTTACACTAATATCTGTTGCTTATGCAGATAGACAGCACCATGAGTGAATGAGATGGCTGTGTGCTGTCAGAGATGATACCAATGATTGTTTGCAATGCCCTCCCTGAATGAGCTGTAGTTAGCCTTAGCTACCCAGTGGAAGTCTGCTAGTGGTATATACAACTTATCTCTGAAGCCACATCGCCCTGTTAGTTTCTCTGATGTGATAGAGACTCATGCTACACGGTGTTGAACTAAAGAATACGTATTGCCAATCACATTGCAAGGGGAAAGTACTGTGACGTTTCAACCTCAAGGGTCTTTTGCCAGTCACAAAACAGTTTTGTGACCGACAAAGACCCTTGTGGCTAAAAGTCTCACTGATTGCTCAATTGTTCCATTAGTGTCTTCTATATGGCAGCGTGATGTGCAATCTCTCCTCTACCTGTGCTCAGACTATCAGTGTGGCTGTGGATCAGACTGGAGCAAGGTGTTTACAATGTATGTCCTCAAGAATGGCAGTGACTGGAGCCCTCGGTTTGCTGTGTATGGAGACTTGGGGTATGTGAATGGCATCTCTATACCCCTCCTGGCCAAGGAGACAAGCAGCAGGAACTGGGACATTGTGCTGCACCTTGGTGAGAAGGTGCACCTATCTGTGCTTGTTCCAACACTAAAGTAGTGTAATTTCATATTGTCGTCACAAAGTGTTCTCTCCCCTCATCTTGCAGGTGACATTGCTTATGATCTGCATGATGTAAGTTCTTATAATTGGTGCCACTCTGTGACTTCCTATGACGGGGCTGTACCTGCCTCCATGGTGTGCCCTGCAGGCAGGCGATGACTTCATGAATGCAGTTGAACCGTTTGCTACCCAAGTGCCATACATGGTCTGCCCTGGTAACCACGAGTGGCACCAGTGAGTCGGCCCATTCAGCTACAGAACAGTGCCAGGCTGCGTGCAGCACAGCCCTTAATCATGCACACACATAACCATTTGGCTATTTCCTCTCCTCACAGCAATTTCACTCACTACCGGCACAGATTCAACATGCCGGGAGGACATGAAAACTACTACTACAGGTTGGAAGCCTTCTGCATGGCTAGGTTGCTGCATTATGAGAATTGGGAAAACTCCACTAGCAACACACCTGATGGACAATAAAATCTAATCTTTTTTACTGATGAAGATCCAGGGTTGGGTCAAAGTGTCTGATTTATTATACGTATGTCTGGCTAGTGGAGCT
Source organism: Aplysina aerophoba (assembly GCA_949841015.1). Lineage (NCBI taxonomy): Eukaryota > Metazoa > Porifera > Demospongiae > Verongiida > Aplysinidae > Aplysina > Aplysina aerophoba. Next base: position 4,585,485 of record OX465045.1, read on the forward strand.
TCCCCAATTCCCATAAAACTACTACAGGTATCATAGGCATGTTTCTATGTCTGCTTCCTGAATGAGGTTTGATGTTGTAGTATGTGCCCAGCAGAGAGGTCCTTGCATGCATTCCTAGCTACTACCGTCCTGCATAGCTAGCTACAGGTGTAACTGTTCAGCCTCCCTTCTGCTTGCACTGCTGTCTGTGGGTATGCTTGCGCAGCTGGAATGTGGGTCCAGTACACCTCATCAGCTTCTCCACTGAAGTGTATTTCTACCTGGAGCAAGGAATTCACCTGGTTGAATGGCAGTATGAATGGCTGGAAAATGACCTGAAGGTAAGTGTTTCACATTATAATCGTATGTACCACCAGCGCTGGAACAATGTTGGCTTTACAATTCGAAGCTATACTTTGGAAATGCTTGTGTGTACAGTGAAACCTGGCTAAGATAACCGCCTGTGGGCCAGTTCTAACTGACCATTATAGAGGGGTGGCTGCTCTACAGATATAGATTCCAATGCTTTAGTGCTATCTGGGGCCAGGGAGGCCTTACACTGTGACCATCTTAGTATAGGTTATACAATGAGGATGAGGGGTTATCGAATATACACGACGAGGGCGAAGCCCGAGGACGTGTATATTCGATTACCCCGAATCCGAATTGTATAACCGGCTTGTACCATAATGCGTGGGCGTTTCCTTTGATGTGGTGAGGTGTGTATATCACTAAGACACCTCATTAAATATTCATGCAGCTGCAAAACCATTTTATCAAGGTGTCTAACTAGTGACCTTATAAGGTCACTAGTTAGACACCTGGATAAAATGGTTTTGCAGCTGCATGAATATTTAATGAGGTGTCTTAGTGATATACACACCTCACCACATCAAAGGAAACGCCCACGCATTATGGTACAAGACAGGTTCCACTGTACCATGTACACACAGTGTGTAACAGTTTCATTTGCATGACACAGTCCTGGAACAGAACAATTTCCAGTGTATGGACTGTAGAACAGAAAGAAAACTGCATGATATTCAAGCGTTGAGACAGTTCAATGGGTGACCCTAAATGATCCTTTGAAGATTGGGCTCCGCACGCTTGGGACACCACCACCACAGGAATACAACATTCTAATACTACAGCATATGTCCATCTCCCTGTGTTCAGATGGCAACTTCTCCAGAACAGCGTGCCAAGCACCCCTGGATCATCACTATGGCGCACAGACCAATGTACTGCTCCAACCCCAATGGGGATACTTGCAACTGGAAGGAGAGCAGAGTGAGTCTGACGTGTTGAAGCAGTGGTTAGGTGAACAACAGGACCCAGTGTCCAGAGTCACTGCCTTGTTTCAATGTACGTACATGCAGTGCATTCACAGGCAGTAGTGGTAGCCACTTTATGTGCTGTCAGTGTTGTAGTTTCTTTTAGTGAGGCTGTTTGCAGCTTGGCCGGCTGCACACAGCATAATGCGCCCTTTCACCATAGTATTGAGCATGTTGATGACAATGAATCGACAGAAATGCTTTTTGGTTGCTGTAGTCGATGTATGGCACATACCATAATGGAGTTGGTGCAGACCTCTCCCATCACTGTCACCTACAGGTTCGCACCGGCTTACCAATTGTTCACAGCTTTGCTCTAGAGAAGCTGTTCTATGACTATGGTACGTGGATGGTAACTTTTCTTTTGTATGCAGCAAAGTTTGTGTCACAGTATAATAATACGTACCTGATGGGATCTGCACAAATATTGCTGTGTTCTGATCTGTAGGGGTGGATCTGGAGCTGTGGGGGCATGAACACGACTATGAACGACTCTGGCCAGTGTACAACAGAAAGGTACGTATGCCAGCGAGCAGTCCCGGTATGAAGATAGGAGTATGTTTTCACTGCTGTTTGCCTCCCAGGTCTACAATGGCTCCTATGATGCTCCTTATGTGAACCCCAAGGCTCCAGTTCACTTCATTACTGGAGCTGCTGTAAGTACTAGGCATACGCATAGCGCATAAGACATGCCTCGCGTGCAAATGAGTTATATATGCCGCTTTACCTATTGTCTCGCCGTCACTTTGTCTCTTGTCCCGTTTTCTTGCTAACAATGGTAATGGTAGATTGTCCGGTCCTTAGCCGGCTATTTCGTGCACCAGCAGAGTGTTATCCAGCATTAGTAGAGATTGTGAGCTCTGAATGTGAATCTGTGGACGATACGGACGCTTAACAGCTGGCCACTGCGCATTGAACCAGCGCACTGCAGAGTGTGGGAGGGAGCGTGCCTGCTATGGCGAAATCAGATCGACTGGCTGCAGATGAAACGCCGCATAGCAGAGGTAACTGAAGAGCGTGCTGTGCGGCTACAAGGTGAAGCTATCTTCAAAGCTTGCGTATCTGCAGCACTCGCTTGCGTAGTCTGCCTGGTTCTGTCATCGCCGTTCGCGTTGCGAACATACATATATATATATATATATATAAAAAGTATATATTTATATATATTTATATACATTATATACCTAGCAAAATCTCGAATGGAACACGATCATTGGCCTTGCTTCGCTCGCCGCTCGGCAATTACATTGTGTGATGCATTTTCCTCTGATGGCTTCCAGTGGGAAATGCTGCTGTATAATAATTATGTATGTCACATGAGCACTGCAATTGCCTTTCATCTGAATTTTAGCATTTACATAGGAGTGTAACTTAGTCTGTATTTGAAACAGGTGGAGAACAAACTGACTGCTAATCCTACTGTCGACATTTCTTAATTGATAGTGAATTCTTTTGATGAGTGAAGAGACTGTTGATCCATACACAAAAGCAGGGAGTTTTGATCCAATTGTCATTGTTAACTGCTTACAAAAGCTTGTAAACAGTTGACAAAGACCTGCACAGGGGCGAAGCGTCCCGCTTTATGTTGAATATTCATCAACAATAGTGTCTGCTCCTCAAAAGAATTTGCTATTTTTAGTATCCAAGGCAGCCCAAAATGCAGTTATTGCCATAGTCGACATTTTCTTCACACACCTAAACATTTGAGGTTATTTACACAATATGACAGCAAACGTAGTTATCCTGAGGAGCACAGTACTGGTGATCCACTTTAGTCCAGATTCAAAATGGGTTCACCTCTTAAATAGATATGATAGCACGTTTGTTTCACTGTTTTCCATAACACTTTCCAGCATTTTATTCGTCATGGCTGAAAAAGCAGTCAATAGAGCTTCACACAAAATCCCCAATATGCAGTCAACATGAGTCACCTACGCTGTCCATGCTACGTGGTTGGTATGTGTTTTGTTCCTGTCAAGGGCAATAGAGAGCACCTAGGACACCTGACGAAGACGTTTCCTCTCTGGATTGCCATGACAAATGGTGAGGAATACAGCTACTCCAAGATGACTGTGATCAATACAACTCATCTCTTGTGGGAGCAGATTAGCGCTGAGGTATGTGTTTAGTGGTCATGTTTGTGTCCAGTAACACTACTTATCTGTCTGGTTTTGACATGTTCGTGGGAATGGACTTTCTTAGTTTGTGTTTCTTCTACCTAGTTTTTGAATAGCTGTGAACTGTCTGGCCATCATGTATTAGCATGTATGGGTAGGGGCTGACATGCTAATGTACATGTGACAGGGGAATTGGTGCTAACTGTCGACTGGTGTATGACATGTCCTATGCTCCCCCCCCCCCCCCCCCCCTTACAGGATAGCAGAATCATGGACAGTGTGATGGTCGTCAAGGAAAAGCATGGCCCTGAAGCCTGGCTGTAGGCACAGAATATTCCCCATCGATGGTGCCTAGAGTGGAAGTGTACAGTATTCTAATGTATTTAACTTTTAATATTGTACTTCATTAATTAATTACTTGTTGTTATTCTTGTTATTAATTTTTTAACTAGCGAATTGCTCTTCAACATATATGTACGTAGCAGTTCAATCAAAAACAACTGACTGCAGGATGTTTCGGCCGAGTAGGCCTTCGTCAACTGCATACAAAACAGATTTGTGCGCAGTTGTTGAAGGCCTATAGGGCTCCAGCAACCTGTTTCTTCTCAACATCTCTATCTGGGACATTGGAGCAGATCCGGTCCACCCGGGTGAGAAGTGTCTGCCCCAATGTCCCAGATGTTGAGAAGAAACAGGTTGCTGGAGCCCTAAGCAACAATGGTTACCCCACAGGACTGGTGAAGAGGAACTGACAACCATCCTCCCACCTTACTTCCACCTCTGAACCGGATACTTGCAAAGCGGTGGTGGTTGTCCCATACATCCGAGACCTCTCAGAATCCATCCGGTACATCCTCTCAACCCTGGGGATCTGCACCTGCTTTAGACCACATCACACCCTGAGGCAGACACTAGTTAGGTTGAAGGACCGTGTCCCTGTACAGCAGAAGGCAGGAGTGATCTACAAGATCCCCTGCAAGGACTGCCCCAAGGCGTATGTAGGCCAGACAGGCAGAACTTTGGCCCACTGATTGTTTCCCCACAGAAGGAACACAAGCAGGCCCTCAGCTGCCAATCAGATATAATACCCATTATAGTGAGCTGTTAATTTGTACCACAGCTACCTTTAATCATTATCATTATATGTTTGGCCACAGCATGCACTAATCATACTCCTCTCAACTATCTCAGCTGAATGTGGTGTGCCGGATTTGGTGTATGATTCATAGTTACTTGTATGACATGTGCTACATTGGACTTTTGTACATCTAGCATCTTATGGTGTGGTGCACTTTGAATAATGATTGATTGATTATATATCTTTCACGACACGTGCACGTGGCTATAGCTAACCATGGTTTTAGGCAGCTGCATTGAATATACATAACGCACCACTTATGGCGCTCATACTGTTCATGGTGTTTGCAGGTGGTGGTTGTATACATTAATTCCCATCGCGGAGATGGGGAATTCCAGACTATGCGCCTAAAATGGCGGCCTCGGAATCGGACGCTTTTAAAGAATCCTTCAAGTACTACAAGAGACGCCAACCCCCGCCGGATCTCACCCGTGTTCTCGATTTTAGGAGTATTGCAACACAGTGTGCAGAGGTATTGCTAGTCATACACGGGTACATGTAGCAATACGTGCTATTAGCTTCTCTCACCCTGTCCTATCCACCACATACCATCCCCCAGCTGCACTGCTCGCCGTGTATATGAAAATGCAGCTAGTTGGGTGGTTAGGCAAAGCTCACACTAATCTCCCCTTCTCCTGCAGTTCTCTGTAACACCCATTCGGCTGCCAGTAACTAGCAGTGACAGCATTATTGCGAGTGCTGCATTGCTAGGGCTGAGAGAACCGTCCCAGTGGGAAGTGTACACTCTTCAATCACATCCAGGTAACAGTACAGTGACAAAACAGGAATGATATACAGGACACTCTGAATAGGGGATACTTCTGAATGAAGACAGTCTGCTGTCCCAACCACATAGAGCTGTGTAAATCTACCTCTGAATTAGAAACAAATCTCTAATCAACAACCAGCTGGGTCCCACTATAGAGAGGTTCCACTTTCTTTAAGTGTATTTGTTGCATCCACATAGTATATTGCCAGTGCTTTTCCCTTCGACATTCACAGTAATGCATACAGGTGTACATGTACAAACTCATCCCTACATGCACGTACATGCCACACAGTCAATGTCCATCGCAACCCTTACTCCTGCATGTACGTATTTGCTGCAGTGTTGTCATGTACACGTGTACACATTCCACTGTGCAGGATTCCTGTTCATCGTTAATCCATTTCAAGATGGCTGTCAGCACTACTGGGTGAGGCGCTGTCTGGTGGACTATCCCCTCCTTCCCAATCGGTGCAACCTCGATGCCCACAGTCAGAGGCTGGGAACAGGACAGCTGTGGGCAACAGAGAGGTGCAGCACACTGCACTGCACTGCACTGCATGGCTGCAAGTGGCAATGTGTGTGTACAGTTGTTTATGCATGTACACGTAACCACTTAAATTGCAGCAGGAGACTTATAACACGAGTCCACTGTCTTGTAGCCAATGACAAATAGAGCCCTAATGTCTAAGGAAAGGCTACCCTGCAGTTTGAACAATGCCTGTTGAACGAGGTGTGAACTCAGCTCATACAGCAAGTGCTCTCAGACTGCCTTCCTCTGACAAATAGTCATGCACAAAAAATATATTTATTTCAACTGACAAGGGCTACCGGTGTGGTTGTTGCTTGCTGCACATGCAGTACCTGTGAGGCGCCAGTAGAAGAATCTGCAGTTTACAAGCTGAGGTGGGTGACCTCAGGGTACCTCTACGACTGGGACACAAAGGTACGTTAGATGGAAGAATCACATGGTGATCAAATGACCTTCTTGTGTATTGTGGGAAGGTGGAGCCTATGTTGGTATGTATGTAGTGAATGACTGTGCAGTTGCACTCGCATCTCCTTTGTTGTGCTGTTGGTTGCTCCACCAGAGGTACTACCATGACCGACAGTCTCCCTTCCCGAGTGACTTAGCTGCTCTGTCGTCCTTTGTTGTGAGAGCTGTCGGCTTCAAAAGGTGTGTCATGACCACAGGCGGTGGTGCTGAGCACGTCCCCAGCTGGATGTGATGGGGATGGTGTGCTAAAGTGGGATGTGTAGACTATAGAGGGATCTTCTAGGTGTGCACATTTTGCTGTGTTCCTCTGTGATGTGCTCCTGTAGGTGTTCTAGTTAACAGGTGTTCTAGTTAGCGTGTGGTCTGAGCACCCCTGTATATGCGCTCAGCGTAGGTGTTCACTTGGTTATGAAGTGAAGTTGTGGGCAGTGGAGGACAAGTGTAGGAAGATGTATCTATTACGCACACGTATGGGAAGAAATCACTGTCATGGAAGCCTCCTAAGTCTATGCCTATACCTGTGGTGTGAATCACTTAGTGTTATTTATAGTACTGCATAAGTGATTATGTACGCACTGCATGCGTTTCATTAATCTTAACCCTGACTGTGCAAACCTGCTGGACCCACCGCAGGTTCACACCTGAGGCTACCATCATCAACTACTACCACATGGACTCCACCCTCTCAGGTCACACGGACCAATCAGAGCTGGACCACACCGCGCCGCTTGTTTCAGTGAGGTACGAATAGTGATGGCCATGCAAACAATGCTACATTCAATATGTCCTATTGAAAGTCGCTAGCCCATTAAACGGGCGACACTCTCTATTCAGACATGTTGGTGTGTATACAGTTGCTTTCATCAGCAAATGTTTCAGTCATGCCACAGTGTCACAGCAATTAAGGCATACAATCGTCTCAGGGTTTCTAGTTCCATTCGCACATTGCACACTGGTGTGAATGGGACTGTATATAAAACCCTGAAATGACTGTACAAGGACATCGTGGATTGGGCCAGAATGGTTATGTGCACAACCAACCCACTGCATGGCAATGCATGCATTGACTGCATGCAACACTGCCACTGACACAGACAAGGGGCTCCTGTGTACTCTGTTTGGTGTGCAAGCCCAACCTACAGTAGCTGCTTGTTGTAACACCATTCATAGGGAGGGTGTGCACTGAGTATGCTGCCTTTGTAAAACTGCAGCTTTGGACAGTCGGCCATTTTCCTGCTGGGTGGTAGAAGCAAGACCGTCAAGCCAACAGAAATGTTTATACGAAGTGGTGACATTGTAGTGATGTCAGGTGACTCAAGGCTGGCTTACCATGGAGTGCCAAGGATCCTTCAACTTCCTGGAGAAGACGCCCTCGCTGCTTTGTCTCCTGGACTACTCAAGGCTGCAGCATCCAGCCATGGTGGAGAGCAGGAGACTTGCCAACTGTGGGGGGAACGTGGTCATAGTGCACGGCAAGCGCTAGCCGAGTGGCCTGTGTTTTACAGATACTTGCAAACTTCACGAATCAATGTAAATGTAAGGCAAGTATTGCCAGAAGGAGGGACGCTGCTTGAATAAGATTTGCAAGACTTTAACATTTGTACATTTGTGCATTTATTGTTAACACCATGTATGGATACAGTAATTTAAGCACATGATTGTGTCAGTTGCTCCAATCTCCAATCAATTAACCCTACACTGTGTGCAAGGCGCTGTCTCTGGCAGCTGTAGCCCCAAGCCTAGTTATAATTATAATATATATATATAGAACTGCAGCCAACCTATACTGCATGCCGAGTTAACTATACTATATATACATAGCTACCACTTCCACTGAGATGATGCTGAGGCCATTCCACACAGCTGTAGCATGACTGTAGCTTCAGCTCCGCACTATCACTAGCTGCATGGTTGTGCAATCATCCCACTAGCTGGCTGTGCAATATTTGCATCCATATTCCCAAGTATCATTAGCCTCGTGCAGCAGACTCACTTGGACCTCCTGCAAAGCATTTTGCAGGAGTTAAGAGTGGCTCTGGTGCGCAAGACTAAAGTGCAACTGTGGAGACTACAGGAGATAGCAATACCTTTTGGAATGCACAATACCAAGCAGTCTTGGTTCTGTAATATTTACCAATCTCGGCATGGTGTGCCTTGACATTTGAATTGAATTGTACTGAATGAATACACAACTGTAACAACCATGGCGAGTGCCTTTGTGTGCAAAAACACTAAAAATAATGCAAACGTCATGCAGACGTTCACTGCAGGGTAGTTTAGCTGAAAGGGTGGTGCACCCAACCCCAACCACGCACTGTAAAAACAACCAGCATACAACCAGGTCATCATCTGGCACATCTGAAGCCCAAATTGCCTGCTGAGCTGTCTGGTGTGTTTTGGCTCCTGGCTGCACATCTGTAGCGATAGCAATATTGCTTGTGACACAAGTAGGAGCCACCCTTCTTCACCTTTTCTGAGCCACTGGCTGGCCCAGTGGGGTCCTTCTGGAAGTCACGAGTGTGGCGGATCTTCCACCAGTCACTCACCCACTCCCACACATTGCCAGCCATATTGTACAGCCCAAACCTATTAGCACGGTACGTGCAAACAGGGGCTGTCCCTACGTACCCATCCTCGTCTGTGCCTGTGGCAGTTGGGGGGAACTCCCCATGCCATATGTTCATTGCGTGTTCCCCCTTGGGGAATTCCTTGTTACCCCAGGGGTATAGCCTATTCTCCAGACCACCACGGGCTGCATACTCCCACTCAGCCTCAGTCGGTAGGCGCTTCCCTTTCCATTTGCAGTATTCAAACGCATCATTCCATGTCACGTGTACAACAGGGTGGTGTGGTCTGTCCGCTATGGTGGATCCATGCCCTTCCGGATGATTCCATGTTGCATTCTCAACCGGGAGCCACCAGGGGGCATTAGCAACAGCCTGGGTGATTGAACTCTTGACGTCATCACTCAGAAGGTGCTCCATCACAAACGAAACACCAAATTTTTCCGTTTCCGTTACATATCCAGTGTGTTCTACAAACTGCTGAAACTCAGCATTGGATACCTCAAACTTGTCGATATGAAAGGAGCTTACTTGCACCTTTCTAGCTGGCCCTTCTCCATCCTGAGGGAGTATCGGATTGTCCACGCCCATGGTGAACACTCCACCCTCTAACTTCACCATCTCATTTGGTGGGCAATACTCTACGTGGTTCTTCTCATCCTCCATGCGGTTCTTCTCATCCTCCATGCGGTTCTTCTCATCCTCCATGCAGTTCTTCTCATCCTCCATGCGGTTCTTCTCATCCTTCATGCGGTTCTTTTGATCCTCCATGCGGTTCTTCTCATCCTCCATGCGGTTCATCTCATCCTCTATGTGGTTCTTCTCATCCTCTATGCGGTTCTTCTCATCCTCCATGCGGTTCTTCTCATCCTCCATGCGGTTCGTGTCATCCGCTATAGCTTTTGCAAACTCATCTCGAAGCAAGGCCGCCTTGGGGTCCTCTCTGCATTGTTCTCGTTCATCCATCGCATCCACGCAATCCTGAACATACTCGCGGGACTTAATTGCGACGTTTTCCACAGATGCAGTGGACAGTTGTAATGCAAACGCTAAAAACAGAACGATCACAGCTCTAGTGCTAGTCTCGCCATAAAGTCTCCCCCGTAGTCCAATGGACCGTCTGACTGCCGCCATTTTCTACAATACCAACTGACGTCAACCTGGCTCGCTAGACACTGGCGCCCCTACGTCTGGCGCGAGGACGACTGTTCGCTTTAATTACCAGGACGGTGCAAAGCTAGCCGGCCACATGCGCACGCACTATATAGCTAAGGCACTGCAGAGCTCAAGCACATATACAGTGCATATCTAACCCCCCCCCCCCCCCCCCCATTTGCTGAGTAATTCTTGCAGTGCCAATGACAAAAATAATTATTCACAAATATACATGACTTTTACATTGTAAAAGCAAAGTATACAGTACAGAACTGATACACTTAGCCTACATGTTATGAAACCTACCCTCCCTTAAGCTTATGAGATGCCAACCCTCTTTGGGTACAGAGACAAATAAAAGATGACTACAAAAATATACTACAACATGGGGGGTGCCGCGCCACTAGCTACATACGCCATCAAATATGCACTCCAGACACAGGAGTGAAGCTAAATGGGGAAGCAGAGGACTGAGAACTAAGGCTGTTGTTCTTCGGGACATCATAGTGATCTTTCCCCTGATGGTTGGGGAAGCTTGGAATACTGGGTAGCGGAGGATTTGGGTTGCTGTAATGCTGGTCAGTTTGCTTCTTGTGCTGGGCAGGTGAATGCCCCAAGTGAACCTCCTCGTATGGGTTCTCACCTCGACCCACCACATCATACACGTGTCTCTCCTCTACAGATATGTACTGGGGGTTATTAACAACAGAGTCACTTTCACTTGCTTTCATCTTTGCAGCAATTTCCCTTTCTTCATCAGAGTCAAAGTTAATCACATAATCTGCCAAGGTGCACAGGAGAACAGATGAAGCATTCATGAGGTTAGACTAGGTTAGTTCATGTCAGCCCCCTGCACTCACCTGCTCCCTTGTCCTGCCGACAGCAACAGGCTCCGGCAATACAAATGGTTATGGCAACACAACACAGCAGAAGTGTGAGCACACCCACTCCTGCACCCAGTCCTATCCCAATGATCACATTAAGTGGAAGAGGCTCTATGAGGGAGAACAGCAGTCATTGTCAATAGCTGCCAACAATCAAAGGGAATCATAGAACAGAAGCATACATGACACATACGACATACCATCATCTGCACTGAGACCAGCGGAAGTCACTCCCTGTAGGGCCACAGAGGCGTTCAGTTCACAGTAGTCGCCAATCCACTCAGAAGTGCAGGTGCACATTGGGACTCCATTCAACGTTGAGCAGCTGCCTCCGTTGTTGCAAATATGGTAGTCACATGGCTGACCTGCACACAACACATGGTCCGTGTCATGCCATAATCAGTATGCTCCCCCCCCCCCCACACACATTGTACACTTGTGTAAACCAACCTGAACAGTTTCTAGGAGGGGAAATTAGTACATTTGGAGGACACTGGCAGTAGTAGCCGTCGCCGAAGTCAACACATGTTCCGCCATTCTGACAAGGACTGCTGGCACACAAATCCACGTCTGTGCTGCATGTGTCTCCAGAGTAGCCTGCTGGGCACTCACAGGTGAAGCTGTTCAGGGCATTGATGCAGGTGCCTCCGTTCTCGCACTGCTGACCCACACAGTTGTCCACCAGGTCTCCACACGTCTTCCCAGTGTACCCCATGGGACAGGTACAGTTGAACTGTCCTGGTCCCATAGATTGACAGACACCACCATTGGAACAGAAGTCAGGCACCAAACAGACATCATAGGCTGGAGGAGGAAATGATGTCAGGCAGCATTCATGCAGTGTGCATTGGTGGGTCATTTTCAGCTGCCTCAGCACAACATTGCACCAAGGCAGCCACAACATTCAGCACCTTTCAACTGTCATTTACCAGCTGATGCTGCAAAAGTTCAAAGACTACCCACCCATCAGGCTTCTCCCACAGTGCAGGCTCATGCATTCCCATTCCCACCTGTGCACTACTGACAACCAATGTGCAGTGTGTCTCATTACAGCAGATGTAGAGTCTCACGCAAACATACATACATACATACATACATACACATGAATCCCTTTGCTGTGGTAATGGGTGTCTGTTTGGTGATTCTGGTTCCTGGGAAGACACCCATACTTTGCACCTTGATCTAATTGTGACAAACAGTGTCCCTGCCAGTGGTTTGTAGCATGGCCTGTGGTTAGAGCCACTCCAGGTTCCCGCCCGCCCTTGTGATTAATTTCACACAATTAGTAGCTGCTCGTTAGTTGGCAGAAGTCACTCATCAGCACTTCCAGCTCTTTTTCAGTTACGTAGCAACACTGGCTCTTACTCATGCTAGTTTGCCAAATCGCACAATGAGTCAATCAAGTGCCATAAGAAAGTTAAGAGATAGCCATGGGGATCCTGTGCAACACGATTGGTACTACACACCTGACACTGTTTAAATATGTGGGTTCAGCACCTAAGGAAGGCCCCTATTACTGGTACTGGCACACGAATCAACAGTGAACTCCTGGTACAGCAGGTACAGAGAAGTATGTCTACCCAACCATAACTTACTACTAGAGACATGGACATTGTCAAGAAGACAAACTGATGTTGTCTGTTAGCTAAGCTGATTGGACTAGAGAATGGTCAGGGCTCTATACCACTTACATACATGCCAACCAATCGGTGTCTGTGGAATTTGGACCACTCAGAACCCGGGCGCTTTGCTCCCTTGAGCACCATGCTCTGAATTCCACAGATACCTCTTGGTCGGCATTTAATTACCATAAATTATGACAATCTGTCACTCCAGCACTTAAGCATGTGTCTATTGCAGTGTGCAATCCTTAACTACTGAAACACAGACACTACACAAATTCAACTATTACTGGGTTGTTTTCTTCATCCAGGAGGCAATAAAAAAACTAAGGGGTCAATTGTTGTAATCACTCCAGCAAATATGCAGCACTTAAGTGTACCCATTCACTATATCACTGCCTGCCATTGTTCTGTCTACAAGAGAATGAGCACAGTGCTCAATGCTCCAGGATGCTACATTCTTGGTTGCAACAGTCACCAGAACCCTCACCGAATGCCATGGGTACACCATATATATGCCTTGTGTCGTGGGTCTGTTCAATGGGTGTGTCTAGTGGGTGTGTCTAATGGGTGTGTCTTGTGGGTGTGTCTAATGGGTGTGCCTCGTGAGTGTGTCTCGTGGGTGTGTTTAATGGGTGTGTCTCATGGGTGTGTCTCGTGGGTGTGTATAATGGGTGTGTCTCGTGGGTGTGTCTCGTGGGTGTCTTATGTGTGTCTCGTGGGTGTGTCTCCTTGGTGTGTCTAATGGGTGTGTGAATGCATGTAACTCACTGGATTCACAAGTACTGCCATTGAAGCCATGGGGGCAGATGCACTCGTAGAGATTGGGTCCTGTATCAACACATCGGCCACCATTGATACAAGGGTTCTGTCGCTCACAGAACCGATCATCTGCACAGAGAACAGACAGAGGGTTTGTAAATATAACAAGTGCACATCATTCCCAATAGTTTGTGAATCCAGCTCACCAATTTCACAAGTGCTTCCACTATATCCACCAAGGCATCTATCATTACAGCAATAAGAGAAGACCACAGATGAATACACATACGTACAGTATGCACACAGAATCTGAATAAGCACACAGTGCACTAAGGAATCAACATACATGCACTCATCAGGAACAGTGCATCTTCCATTGGTGCACCCACTCCGGCAAATGGCTGCAGAGAACAAGGCCACAATTTACACAGAGTTGACAACTACACAATGAAAGACATGTATATTGTATGCTATGAGCATATAAATTGTGAACACTCTACAATGGTCCAGTGTAAATTAACCACACTCTCATCTGTATATACCTTGATCACATTGGGGTCCTGTGTAGCCAGAGTTGCAGCTAGAGGGAGGGAAGGTACAGGATGATGTCATACACATAACAAAAGAGCACATACCACGGTGGCTGCACAAACCACACATTTCAGGGATAGTCATTATCTTACCTGCAAATGTTTGGTGCAGTGCAGGTGCCTTGAACACAGGGAGTACTACAGACCGCTGCACAATGAAGTACACCAAGGGTAGCGCGTATGTCATTTACATGTATACGTAGGACTAACACCGCAGAGCATTTGTGTGTCAGAGTTAGAACTTACGTGTCGTACAGCTGTAAAACGGATCAATCCACCCCTCATTACAGACCTTCTGGCCATGACTGTTACAAGTGTAGTGCCCTTGACTGTCATCCCTTGGCACACAAGCTATGTTGCAGCTATTGCCGTAGAAGTTGGCGTCACATCGAACAGTGACGGTGACATCCATACGGAAATCGCCAATGGATTGTCCATTGAATGTACCGCGTTCAGATTCACCAGGTGACATTCTTCTTTGAATCACAATTTTATCTATAGCATCATCATTAAATGGATGGTCATCATCGCTCACTGTAATGATTAAACGGAAGGCCCCCTGCAGAAAGAGATTCAGAGATGAGTATGAGTCACTCTCAGACCATTGGGCCGCCGTGTATACCCTGCAAACGGTGTGCGTCCGAGTGCGCATGCGCTGCTCTGTAGCAGAAGTACCTCACTGCTAATACAGCATGTGCCATGGACTCACGGGATACGAGGTTGGGAAGGAAAATGTGAAAGGGTTAGCGAGACCTCCGTTTATCGTGCTTCCAAAGCTGATTCCATACGTGTTCTCATAGGTAGAGGTGGTCTTCTGTCCGTAGTGGCAAGTGGCGTCGTTGTTCTCCGTAGTCAAGCAGAAGTCGAACTGGTGATCGCATCCTCCTTCGTGCCAGTCGCACGAGGCGCCAGTGGATTTCCGTCCGTGAGGATTTGCAAGACTGTGCAGGCGGACCGCCAGGTAGCCGCTACCGTGCTGCATTGAGGACAGGGAGCAAATAGACTGCTGTCAGCCGATAGGCCATACAGGCTGAGACGGCTGATTCATGTCAACTTACGGCGTAAGCGACGAGCAATAACGCTATGCCGGTCGTTATCAGGTGCCTCGCCTCCATGGGGTTGGAGCAGACTAGTGGAGGTGCGCTGCTTGTCCGTTACGGAAGAACTGACTCACAAATCAGACACGCACGTTTCTACAACCTACCCGGTGTAAACAATGTAGTGGGCGGGACCTCAGGTCGCATCACGCCACCATAGACACAGAGGTGTGCCGTTGCGACCTCTTTATCACTCGACCTCTGTAGCGTCTGAATGCAGCCAGGCAAGCACGCCAGCAGAACTTGGTACACCGCGTGAAACTGACTACTGTGGGATCGTGCACTTGTGTGACTTATACAGCAAGCGCAGAACGCGTGGTCAACCATATGTTGGGAATATCACCATGCGCACTTGTAACAGTAACAAGTGCGCATGGTGATATATGATTAGGTGACTAGGTGTGTTTTGTAGGCACATACTGCATGCATGCATTGTATGACTATAATAACATTATTTTTGGAGGCACCATGGAAAATGACACACAGGCCCAGCTCCATAATTATGTATATATAGTGCAACTGCAAGTTAAATGCATACATGTAGTTCCAATATAGCTACATACATATGTATGCAGAGACATATGTACCATTGCATCATGATTTAATAAAACATACAGGTACATCTCTTATGTATTAATTTTGTAAATATATACGGCACCAGGTTGGGAGCAAAGGGTGCTGTTCATGCTGCTAGAGCATACCTCACCCAACTGCACCCGAGGAACCTGATGTTGAAGTTGGACTTTCAAAACGCCTTCAACTCTATCAGAAGAAACGTCATCCTCAAGGAGGTTCTTGTTAAGGCTCCCAAGGTGTATCCTCTCGCTTATTCCGCTTACAGATTTCCATCCTTCCTATTTTATGGAAATAACACCATCTTATCTGCCGAGGGCGTGCAGCAGGGAGACCCCCTAGGGTCACTCCTTTTCTGCTTGGGGATCCATGACCTAATCTCCTCCCTCCAGTCACAATTTATCTGGATGACGGGACCCTAGGAGGTACACTGGATGAAGTCAGTGCAGACCTGGCCCTTATCGAGAGCCAGGCCCCTCTCCTTGGCCTGACCCTGAATCAGGCTAAGTCGGAAGTTATCTGCGCAAACAAGGATACAATGTCCTCAATTTTGACCTCCTTTCCCACCCTCCATCCCTCCGACCCAAGACATGCCATCTTCCTGGGATCACCAGTAGGGGGCATCGAAGCCATCGAGGACACCATCGAGGCCAAGGTTGCCGATCTGCAGAGGCTGGGTGAGCGTCTGCCTCTACTTGAGGCTCACGATTCTTTGTGCTTACTCTGGAGCGCTTTTGCCATCCCAAAGCTCCTGTACATCCTGAGGACTGCCCCCTGTTTCCTGTCACCCTCATTAGACCGCTTTGATGGTCTCCAGAGATCTCTGATTGAATCCATCTGCGACATCCAGCTAAGCGATGCCAGCTGGATACAGGCATCCCTACCCATCCACAGCAGAGGTCTGGGAATCAGGAGTGCCGATATGCTGGCACCGTCAGCCTACTTGGCTTCAGCTGCTGGCAGTGCTCCCATCTCTCAGGCCATTCTACCCGCAGGCATGACCCCTTCCCTTCCATCCATCCAGGCCCAGGCTCTGGTCAATTGGGGAAAAGGGGTGGACCAGTCTGTCGCCCCCCCCATTAGTCGTTGAGAGTTGCTTCTCTCACCTGCTCAACCAGCAAGCAGCTAACCCCAGGGAAAGAGCTCGGTTGCAGGCTTGCAGTCAAAAAGAATCAGGTGCATGGCTCACCGCTCCACCAATCAGCTCCCTCGAACTGCAGATGTGCAATGCAACAATTCGTATCGCTAATAGTCTTTGATTGGGTGCTCATTTATGCACTTCCCATGACTGCACCCATTGTGGAAGGCGATCGAGTGGACAAAACAGGGCTACATGGCTTGAGTTGTCCCAGGAGCTCAGGGAGACTCCCCAGTCACAACCAGTTGAATACCATCATTAAGCAATCTCTCGCTAGAGCCAACATTCCATCAGTACTAGAACCACAAGGACTGTCCCGCTCCGATGGTAAACGCCCTGACGGAATGACCATCACCCCTTGGGCCCAAGGTCGTCTCCTCATCTGGGATGCCACATGTTGGGATACAATAGCAGCTTCCAACATCCATACAGCCATGTTGAGCCAAGGACGGGTGGCAGACATGGCTGCGAGAAGAAAGAGGGAAACCTACCAGGAAATCTCGTACAACCATCACTTTGTCCCAGCCGCAGTGGAGACCATGGGATCCTTTGGGGAGGACACAATTGCCTTCCTTCACCAAGTGGCATCACGCATCCAGGCAATTTCAAAGGACCCTCTAGAGTATCTTAAATTGTGCCAAAGGTTTAGTGTTTGCACTCAGAACTTCAATAGTGCTTTAATCTTAGGTTGCTGTACTCTAGTTTGACATAATAATGCTGAGATCAGTAGTTGATAGTTTTAGCAGTTACCAGTATTCGTGTGTTTTTCTTTTTCATATAATATACGACTATATATATTGCACTATAAATTATATATATATATATATATATATATTATACTAATGTCTCAATCCAGGAATTAACCAGCTGCATGGCATGCACCTGTGACCTCAGGCATTTAGCTATACTATATGTTATTCCTTGTTCTTACCTTCGTTCATAATAATGCCTGGACCCGTTGTTATGAATTGATACTCACCAACAAGAACTTTCAACAATTCGTGTACATAATACATACATTTCATACAAAAAGTAGACTTTCAAATATACAATTAATATGTACCTGATGACCAAAAAACAACTTGTATTCGTAGTTGAACTTAAGAAGAGCCTGCTGCTTCTAGTCTCTATTAGCTACTTACACGCGCCACTCAATGGTCGACTACATACCAACTACTGTATATACATGAAATATGCACTTGTATATATGGGTGGAATGCAGGCATTGTTACAGTTCGGCTCGCATGAACCTCATTGGTGGATGATCATAGGCATTCTCTGCATGTGGCTGCCGAGGTAGTCCCTCTCCAGACCCACTGAATGCAGACTGCAGTGGGCCAGGAGGCAAATTGCGGTAGTCTGGAGGAGGAGAGACGTCCCTTTCCAGAGTTGATCTTGCACTGCTGGTTCCCCTTCGCAGGGACAGGGCTCTCAGTGCCTCACTCACACTGTTGCTGTATCGCGGAGTATGAGTGCTGGGCACACTGTAGCCAGCAGGCACGGAACTGTTCAAGTCTTCTGTAAATGCACTTGTAAGATCGTTCTTCACCTCATCATATATGTGGGATGGATTTGCATCAGCGGAGTCTTCTGACTCTAGGTCAGGGTAGCTGTTGGCCCAAGCACCCATTTTATCAGGTGTGACCTTTTCATCCAAGGAAACAGTGTACTGAACAACGCAGTTTTCCAAACCTGTAAATGGGATGGAACAAACACAAGAAGGTATTTTCAACTGCTTTACACCAAACCATTAGAGTTGATCACATACAGCGGCTGAAACAAAAGGGAGAGTGTACATGAACACACATCGCTGTATTGCTGCAAGCAGGTACATGCATGCAGCTGCTGGAACTCACGCTCAGGGGATGCCTCGGGGATGTGGTTCTTGTTATGCCGCCTACAGCAGCACACACACACAAGTGGCACACAGATAAGTATCACGCAGATCAGCACCAGCAGGGGAATTCCCACGCCAACTGAAACACCAACTACGCCTGTATCGTCAAGGTCACCATTTAGGTTTGACATTGAGTCTGGAGAAAGTAGGCACAGAATTAATACTGGTCAGCGTTAGCCACACAGCACATCGTTAACTGCAGTATCTTAGCAAGTGCAACATGATAGACTTATGACAGTCAGGGTTGATGACCTGCAGTCGTGGCGCTGTCTTTCACAAGTACGTACATGCCAGTAAGTAATCCTTGACATGCAGCTGCACTGCCGGACACTAGTACTACCAGTGCAGCTGATAATGAATGTGTGGCTGGGATACATTGCAACATATTTGCAGGAAAAGTACAATCTATCGCCGAAATTTGAAATTGGCAGCGATCTGATTGGCCAGACTTATTAGGGATGGCGAAAGTCAAGAAATCAGCCCAAAGATACCAGACCACTCTTTCCGCGGCCATTTTCTAGTGGAAATGGTGAGATGGGAACGAGACTAGAGAACAGTTCTCTTCCTTTAGACATCTATTTTGCTGAGTCAGCAACTCATTACTTAAGTGTTGTATAATGGGACAAATGCTGTTCAGATAGTGTCATTCCACTGTACACCTCATCGTATCATTCACCAGGCCATAAGCATCTGTCAAATAAGTGACTCCAGTGGTTACAGTTCACGTTCAGTACAGTGACATTCATGCACTGAAAGACTGTTAGAAAAAACACAGGGTCTGGGCCGCACAGAATCTGACTGTCGACAGCGAGTCTCCATTTTTCTGTTTTATGTCCATGCCACCGCTGCATGGGATTTCTCGTCAAGTAGACATAATCAAAAACTTGGCCATCTTTGTATATGATCAACAGTGATAATGAGCATTCACATAGCAAAAGGTGCAATAATTGCAGTGGTACGACGTTTCGACCACGAAGGTCTTCGTCAGGTACAAATCTTTGTATATAGCAGACCCTGACTGCATACAGTCTTATAGTGACACAATGCAGTGCAGCTCACTCTCTGTGTCTGACTCCTGGTACTGGCAGAAGTCCCCAAAGAAGTCAGGGAAGCATATACATGTAGCTTGTCCACTGCTATCATCGCAAGTGCCATTTCCGCAATGATGGAACAAACATGGGGAACCTACATATGTATATACAGTGATGATGGGACGTACAAATGCAAGCATGTTGCACACTGTGTGATGTTCCAAGTACATTAACGGGTCTCATGCCGCCTGTCCTGCACTGTACACCAACCTGCACAGTCTGGAGGTGGGATATCAAGGTATACACTGTCTGGACACTCGCAGTAGTAGCCATTGCCGTAGTCAACACATGTTCCGCCATTCTGACAAGGACTGCTGGCACACAAATCCACGTCTGTGCTGCACGTGTCCCCAGAGTAGCCTGCTGGGCACTCACAGGTGAAGCTGTTCAGGGCATTGATGCAGGTGCCTCCGTTCTCGCACTGCTGACCCACACAGTTGTCCACCAGGTCTCCACACGTCTTCCCAGTGTACCCCATGGGACAGGTGCAGTTGAACTGCCCACTTACACAGGTTCCACCATTTTCACAAGCACTACTGCAGTTATACGCTGTACATAGGCCGAAGGGGGGGGGGGGGGGGGGCAAATCATGTCTATACTGGACCACATCACCACCCCCATGCACAAGGGCCTTGTGGGACCTGTCCTACATGAGCCCATGAGATCACTTCTTTAGGCATGTGCAGTGTCAGGTGTGTGTATTACATAAGTAATGCCATTTATGGATGAAACTAGTCTGTTCTATTCTTAGTAACAGGAAATGTTTGAATGGCATGTAAACAAAGTGGTTTCTGTATACCTATATAGTTGCCCACTGCCTAGGTGTGTGCCTGGGCAGCCAGGCACTACCACCCAGGTCTCATACATGCTTCAGTTCTTCGATCATGCACTCACCTGTTTCACAGTTGGTACCGTTATACCCCAAGGGACAGTCACAGGTGTACTGGCTGTTCCCCAGGTAGGTGCAAATACCACCATTGACACAAGGGTTTTCATTCTCACAAAACAGGCTATCTGTAGTTCGCAATGAATGAATGATACGACTGAAACCATACAAGGTAATAGGGGCACTACACACATAGTCTCATTAACCAGATCCCACCCATCGGTAGGCCATTTATTCCTGATGTAACACATATGACATCATGGTTATAAATGGCTGGCGGATGTGTGGGTCTGCTCACTCACTGTGCTGGCAGAGGTCGCCATAGTAGTTCTCGAAGCAACTGCACACATGAAGGAGAACACACATACAGCAGCAGTACAGGTGTTCATAGGACTTACGACTGCTGTCTCACACATAACTCCACACTACAAGTAGTATATAACTGCACACTGCCACATCACACACTGCCACGGTGCCTACTTGCATTCTCCTGGTTCATTGCAGTTTCCATTCTCACATCCCTCCAAACACACAGCTACAATAGGAATAACACATTGAAGAATCAGGCATGTTACAAATACAACATATCACAGAATCAAACTGTGAGGCATTGTATTGCAACAACATAAAATGGTTAGTAATGTGTAAACAATGCACTCAAACTTCACATAAATCAGACAACACATTTAGAGCATGTGATACGTATGACTGAGCAATCTGACATGACAGCACATGACCGATACATGTACGTAAACTCACGCATGCTGCAGGTTTCGCCATCATAGCCACTGTCGCAGCTAAGCAAACAGAAAAGAAACACAACATACATAAACACAACATACATACACCATACGTGCTTGGCGTAAACAGTGTCATGTTATTTTCCCAAATATGCGGATAAAGTACCTACTAACTTTCAATTTGAGTGGGATTGGAGCTGGGGAAATTGTTGTGTCAAGCTGGACTACTTTCATGGTTGTAGTGGATGAATAACACCAAACCAGGCTGCTCCAACAAGTCTGGGGGCCTGAGTGCTTCGATCATTGCATTATCGCCCACCTAATCACCTCAAACAGCACCATTGAGGTATAGGCATGTGAAGCCCATTCATGTTGTTACAATTGGTATATACCCCATTCCATTGAGGCAGGTCAACACTACATCACATATGGACGTATTCTTGCTTGGCTACTGCTAAAAATGAGCTGTTCTCGAGGACATGCACACACAGGATATTCCAACTTTTGTCTGTCTTCACTGATGATCCAAAAGGACTGTCAAAGCCCTCTGCACGAACTTCACTACAGCAATATTCTTACTATACAGCTATACACATACGTATGGCTTGTGTGTATCTTTGGCAAGGTAAATAAGGTATGCCAACAGTATGGAAGAGTATAAAACATCATATCAGCAACTATTCAGGCATGTATCCATAGTCTGAATGTGTGGTTGGCAGTTGTTGTGCTACAATGTTCCATGTTGAATGAACGTGGATAAAAACAATGGATGCACAGCATTCTTAGCTTTCGTGACACACATGCTCACCTGCACTCTCCTGGACTTGTGCATGTGCCATGGTCACATCCGGGTTCACAGATGGCTGCAGGGACAACCACGTACATACGTACAAGGCCGATTGATGGCCCACTCTCGCACAACACCATGCAATTAAAGAGCCATATATAATATGGCACTCTGTTTTGGGCCGTGTACACATTCTACTGTATGTGCAAGTGCTCACCTGTGAGGCATTGATTGGAGGGGTCAGACCAGCCCTCTATGCAGATCTTCTGACCATTGCTCCCGCAGGTAAAGTGCCCTCCATTATCATCCCGCGCTACACAGTGCGTTGTGCATGAGCTTCCATAGTAATTAGGGTTACAGTCTACCTCAAAGCGCAGAGTCAACACTTTCCCTGTGGTTCCAGTAAACCGAAGTTGGCCTGAGTTGCTACCAGGGGACATTGTACGTGTTATAGAAAACTCATCCACATTGTCATCAGCATAACCTTCTGAAAATGAGCTGTCCCGATCTCTTACTTGCACATAGAGGTTAAAGGAACCCTGTCAAACAACACAGCATATATAGGAATGAATCAGCACTGCAACTGAAGGTCCATCATCACATTATGA
Source organism: Aplysina aerophoba (assembly GCA_949841015.1). NCBI lineage: Eukaryota > Metazoa > Porifera > Demospongiae > Verongiida > Aplysinidae > Aplysina > Aplysina aerophoba. Next base: position 4,608,210 of record OX465045.1, read on the forward strand.
GACCAACGGAACCTCTACTCCCTTTAGCACTGTACTATAGAGGAGGCATAGGTCAGTGCACCACCTGTACGTCACTCACTGGGTATGTGTTCGCAAAGTTGAATGTCATAGGGTTAGTGATGCCACTGCTAAAATCAACGGCATATGAATTGGCATACACTGATGAGGTGTACTCTTGAATGCAGGTATTGCCTCCAACTAGTCTCATACAGAAGTAGAAGTAGTGATCACAGCCACCGCTAAAAGGGTCACACCCAACTCCGTCATAGTCCCTGCCATGTGGGTTCTCAAACAAGATAGGTGTGACCTTGACGACAGCTCCTGCTGCTGCTAAGACCCCCCTCTGCACGCCAGGTGGAGAGGAAGATGGAACATCACACAAACTTAACACACACATGATCCGGTAATAGTGATAGGTTCAAGTTACGTAGAAGTTCAAGTTCTAACTGGATTAGATTAATGCAGTACGTCGTGGCTACCTCTGTGCTAACGCTTCTACTGCGTGGAAATGCTGGGATTGGAAGCGAACGACGGTCGCCTGACCTAGCAGGGACTGTAGCTAGGTTCGAAGTCTACAAATTCGTCGTGCGTCAGCCAGGCGCCACGACTCTCCCGTCCACGCTACGTACGGCGCAAACAGTGAACATATTGCGCTCCATCTACTAGACATTACAGGCACTCACCGAGTTGAGTAGAGCCAGCAGAGCAAGGACTAAAGCGAACTGATTAACTGACATTTCTGCGAGCCTTCGACTTCGACCACTAGTGTTAATGGATGATGTATGTGGCCCGCCCCCCTCACCCGATCGCTCACGCGCACGCGAGCGCGCGCGAGTACTGGTAGGATCATAACAAGAGTTTTACTCACGGCTCACGGCTGTTTCGCATAATACAAATGGCGGCAACTTAGTTTTGATTTGGAAACCGAGAACGAGGGATTTGAATCCCTCGAGGAACTTAACTCGCAAAGTATTTAGCCTTTTTCTCTTCGGGGACTACAAGTAAGAGACAAGTAACAAGCCATGAAGGTAGAAATGATGCAAAGCAAGCGTGCTTTAGTCTAAAAAGTAAGCTTTATGCTCTCTCGGTAGCAAAATGCGTGTCTCTCTCTCTGCAAGTAATCGCTCCATAGCACACTTCTCCCAGTTTCCCAGCTAGTGTGCTACATATCAAAGAAAAGTCAGGTATGCACAGAACATTACCCTATATGGCTCATTCTACTGCCCTTTCCGTAACTGGTGTTTTGATCGAGTTTATTTAAGCAACATTAATTGGTGTTTTAGCCTTTTTCTCTTCGGAAACTACATGCAGTTAAGAGAGAAGTAACAAGCCATTAATGTAGAAATGATACGAATCCAGTGTGCTTTAGTCTAAAAAGTAAGCTTTATGCTCTCTCTCGGCAGCTAAATGCGTTTCTCTCTCTCTGCAAGTAATCACTCCATAGTACTCTTCTCCCAGTTTTTAGCTAGTGTGCTACATGTACACATAGACTAAACTATACTTGCTTTGCATCACTTCTATGTTCATGGCTTGTTACTTGTCTCTTAACTGTAGTCTCCGGAGACAAAAAGGCTGAAACATGAGTTAATGTTGCTAAAATAAACCCGTTCAAAACACGATTTACGGAAAGGGCAGTAGAATGAGGCATATAGGGCAATGTTCTGTGCTTACCTGACTTTCCTTTGATATGTAGCACACTAGCTGGAAAACTGGGAGAGGTGTGCTATGAAGCGATTACTTGCAGAGAGAGAGACACGCATTTTGCTGCCGAGAGAGTATAAACCTTACTTTTTAGACTAAGGCACACTTGCCTGGTATCAGTTCTATGTCCAAGTTTGGTCACTTGTCTCTTGTTAAAGTCTTGAAAGAGAAAAATGGTAAAAACGAACATGTCCACGGCTGTTTCGGAGCGGCAACTTAGTTTTCTCGAGTCGGAATTGGGATCGGGACCGAGACTGGGGACATTGGAAGACATGTTCGTTTTTACCATTTTTCTCTTTCAAGACTTTAACAAGAGACAAGTGACCAAGCTTGGACATAGAACTGATAACAGGCAAGTGCACTTTAGTCTAAAAAGTAAGCTTTATACTCTCTCGGCAGCAAAATGCGTGTCTCTCTCTGTGCAAGTAATCGCTCCATAGCACACCTCTCCCAGTTTTCCAGCTAGTGTGCTACATATCAAAGGAAAGTCAGGTAAGCACAGAACATTGCCCTATATGGCTCATTCTACTGCCCTTTCCGTAAATCGTGTTTTGAACGGGTTTATTTTAGCAACATTAACTCATGTTTCAGCCTTTTTTCTTTGGAGACTACAGTTAAGAGACAAGTAACAAACCATGAACGTAGAAGTGATGCAAAGCAAGTATACTTTAGTCTATGTGTACATGTAGCACACTAGCTAAAAACTGGGAGAAGAGTACTATGGAGTGATTACTGGCAGAGAGAGAGAAATGCATTTAGCTGCCGAGAGGGCATAAAGCTTACCTTTTAGACTAAAGCACACTGGATTCGTATCATTTCTACATTAATGGCTTGTTACTTGTCTCTTAACTGCATGTAGTTTCCGAAGAGAAAAAGGCTAAAACACCAATTAATGTTGCTTAAATAAACTCGTTCGAAACACCAGTTACAGAAAGGGCAGTAGAATGAGCCATATAGGGCAATGTTCTGTGCTTACCTGACTTTCCTTTGATATGTAGCACACTAGCTGGAAAACTGGGAGAGGTGTGCTATGGAGCGATTACTTGCAGAGAGAGAGAGAGACGCATTTGGCTACCGAGAGAGTATAAAGCTTACTTTTTAGACTAAAGCACGCTTGCTTAGCATCATTTCTACCTTCATGGCTTGTTACTTGTCTCTTGCTTGTAGTCCCCGAAGAGAAAAAAGCTAAATACTTTGCGAGTTAAGTTCCTCGAGGAATTCAAATCCCTCGTTCTCGGTTTCCAAATCAAAACTAAGTTGCCGCCATTTGTATTATGCGAAACAGCTGTGTACTCATGTGCACTCGATTACCACACATGTACATGTCGACCCCATCAGCTAGTGAATAATTTGTGGAGGCATGCGAGGAGGTATTCAGTATAGAGTAAGCATCGTGCTTGCCTAAGTACATCTCGATCGCAAGTGTACCGGTGAAGTTATACCTTTCGGAAGTCATTTTTTATGGAGTTACCCCACGTGACCTTACAGTGCCGTGAAGCAGTTGACAAAGAAGGATCTTAGGCTGAAGCATCTTGCAAAACCACTGTGCCCCTCAAAGCTGCACTAGCAGTAGATGTTGAACATTTACTTTTTCTGCATGATTCAACCAATACAGCTACGAGCCTCTACCCCGACCAATACAGCTACGAGCCTCTACCCCGACCAATACAGCTACGAGGCTCTACCCCGACCAATGCAGCTACGAGCCTCTACCCCGATCAATACAGCTACGAGCCTCTACCCCGACCAATACAGCTACGAGCCTCTACCCCGACCAATACAATTAGTCTACATGTAGCTATGTTGTACGCCTGTGACACAGAACTGTAGCTAGCGCTACTTACACTGACTGTCAACTCCTCGTTGTTTGGCTATCTACGTATAGTTGAAATAGAACATCGAACCACCCTCCTGCCCCTGTTTGTCTTTCCTGTGACAGCGAGAACAGCTAAAAATATAAGCCTGTTTTGGCCATTTAGCTTCTTGTCACTTTAATTAAATAATAACATATAATTATTGCATTGATAGATAGCTACATAATAATATACATATAGCTAAGTATCTCAAAAAATTATTATACACAAGATATATAATACATATAATATTATCGCATGTAGAATGCATGCCCACTAAACTCCGTACATATGGCTATAAGATGAAAATGTGCTGCCATGTACTGCAGCGCGCGCGGGTGTGACGTCTCCGCACTGACACCGCAAATGCTTACAGGGAGAGATATCATCAGTAACAAAACTACATATAATTATTATAGACTCCTGACCAGCAGTGAGTGCACACACACAAACATACATAAACAGAGACAATAAAAAGGCAGACATGCTGTGCAAAACAAGAAGTGTGAAACCACGACTATTTACAAGCAAAGAAGTCGGTGAAACAATGTATGGTTATGAGATTGTGTTACACAATACCCTTTAATGCTCAACAGTATAATAGAGTGGCAGTGCCAATGCCTTCCACTGCCACCACAGTCACTTGACATGCTACCACATCACATGTACAAGTATTAGCCATCTTCATTGTAGTCTTAAAGACCATCAAACTCCCGCACAATGTCCTTCATTGTTGGCTCCTGAGGAGGAACAACTATCAGAGGTGGTATACTGTCTGTGACGTCGGCCGGTGTATCAATGAGGAACCTGAAATTAGATGAAGAAACGATTGGTGTCTTTGGTGACTGGAGAGGGGACTCTAGAGCCCCCAATGATGTCATTGGACCACTGTCAAAGGAGGCTTGTAGCAGCAATGGTCTATGCCCAAAGTGGGGTGCCTTGGGTGTGCTTGGGCGGGAGGTTGGCCGTGAGACTGGAGCACTTCGAATCCCTATGTCCAGGTTGTCAGGACGCAGTGGTGGCGGAGTGGGAGGGGGGAGTATTATGGAGTGATATAACGGGTTTGCCCGAGTCCGCGTTTGAGACAGTCCTTTTGGCATCTGCACCGGTGATTGTGAATAAGGGCTATTGTCACTGCCTGTGCCATGTCCAGCATACGCTGAGTCGTTGGAGCCAACACTGCAGGATGAAGGACTGGCCAAGCTCTTGGGACATGGACCAGCATCCAACCCTGTCACAAGACAGTCACAAGAGACGGTCCCTGTGAGTGTCCTGCGCTGGCTTTCTGGCGGTGACTGCAGGCGGATCAGGTCCCCGCTAGGGTACTTGGCCATTGGTGACGCAGTATCACTGCCCTTGCCAGAGTCATCCAGTGACAGCCGGCTCACTGCCGTGATGGGGCTGTTGGGAGAGAGGTGGTGGAAGCTCTTGTGCTTGATGGCATGTGGTGTCAGGACGGTGGGGCGTGGCCGGGCCGGGAAGTAATTGCTGAGGTTGCGGTGGCTCAGAACGGGCCGGTCAATGGGATCTGTTCATGAGAGAAGAAGAGGGTAGGAGAGCTCAAGTCTAAAACCAACGGTGTGAAATGCACATAACCATTCACATCACATTCTCATTCATCTTGTGCACAGGCAATTCCCCACCTCCTCACCTATTACACACACGCAGGCACGCACGCACACACACACAAACACACACACACACACACAAACACACACACAGACACACACGCATACACACATGCTCACCACTTCTCTGCTGTGCCATGCCTCCTTTACGGGAGTCTGAATTCACCCTTGGACGTACCGGCTCATCACCATCGTAAGGATCTGCACAGAAACAGTACATCTTCTCAATATATATCTACATTTGCACAGGTGTCCCACATTATACGTAGTTACATGTTAACCAAGAGCTGCAGTGTTGAAATCATAGAGGCTCTTTGTACATCGGGATAACTAGCAAATTGATCTTGATGAGCATATACGTACGTACCCCGTATGCATACAAATTCTTGCAGGACGTATATTTTACAAAAACCATGAACATTTTCATGATTATTTGCTACGCCCCCTACTTGCCTGAAGATTTCACAAACCGTGTGTGTTACCATTGTAGCAATCAATACTGCAGATGCATAGTTTCTGTGATTTTTCTCTCAAACAGCGCTCCATATCTACGTAGCTGCGTTTGTGGCTATCACGTGTAAAAGGACGTCTGGTTGGCTTTGGTAGGAGACATTCTGCAGTGCTACGTAGAAACAGGGAAGAACTCGCGTGCGGCAGTGGAAATCAGTCTCCTTGCTACTTGTTGGCCATGTTCTGTACACCAACACCGTATATTTAGTGCTCTTATTTTTGTGAAGCAGCGTTCGTTTGCTAAACCTAATGAAATTTAAGTCCGTTTGTATGCATAGAGTTTGTAACACAATAAACCAATCAATACCAACTGATTACAGGACATTTCAGCCACGTAGGGCTTCGTCAACTGCATACAAAACTGCTTTGTACGCAGTCGATGTGGCCGAATGGTCTTGCAATTAGTTACTAATGATTGACTCTGCTACATACATACGTATATGCTCATCAAGATCGATTCTCTAGGTGTCACTGCTGTTATCTACATATGGAGGACACGCACCTGTTGCATCTGAGTTTGATCGTGGCTTGAGAGAACGCTTGCTTTTTGGTGAGACAGAGCCAGTGAGTGTTTTGGTGGAGGCAGTGAAGGAACCACTGGACTCATAGCCTGGATTCTCATACGATGATGTAAACTGTGGGAGGGACTGACGATGCAGGGATTGGGTTTTAGGGACCAGTTGTGGTGAGGAGTGGGGGGAGGTGGGTACGCCATGGTAGGACCTCCGCTTGGTCTTAGCTGTAGGAACAAGGGAGGGAGGGATAGGAGAGGGAGAGAAGGAGTGAGTGAGGGAGGGAGACTTGTTAGAGATGGAGCAAGCACCAGCAATGGTTAGCAATGGTTCACCTCATAGTACATCGGTATATATATGTAAGTATTATACACTTGGTTGTGCCCCCACCTGCACTGCATGTGGGTTCACTGCATGTTGCTTTACTGTTGTTGCATACCCCTAAAACTGTATGTACGTACGTACATGCATACACACCACACATATGCCGTGCATATACTGGGCATTCATTACTAGGCAATTACGTAAGTAGGTATGTATTTATGTTGATCACAAAGTCGATGCATCTACCCAGATGTGCTGCAGGCCAAGTAATGTACGTCAACCTACGCTATATACGGTACCTCTTAGAAAAAAGTTAGCGTACTACGCTAGCTCACACGCCCGTACATCTATCTGCAGCCCGTCTATATGTTTACACGGTACGCATGTGCGCGGATGCGTACGTTTTCACTTGTACACTGTAGAATGGGTACACCGTAAATAGCGCAGAATTTCACACCCTTGTCATCGCCAGCTAAGGTGCGCATGTGGGACATGTCCGTTCGAAGCCAGATTGTTGATTTTGGGACTGACCTCTGTGGTTTGTCACCTTCTTTCGTATTTCCGTGGAAACGCACATGACTGTGCGTGATGTACGCATGGCTCGACAACCAAATGGTGTCATAATGAAGCACTCGACGCAAAATCCACACTATTCACGACGATGATCGTTCCCAGACAAAGCGAAACATCATTGCACGGCGTACAGGAGGGTACCGCTGACGTTTCCCGGAGCATGGCAGCCATTTTGTTCGAAACATGGCCATGTCACGAGAACGTCATGTAATGTGCCTCTATGCAGTCGCTAAGCGGTAGTGGATTTACAAAAGCGTTGTGAGGTAATTCTACTAACAGCACCTACCAACAATCAGAACTGGAACAACACTACCACACAGACCCAGTAGTAGCTCCAGGTTAACAGTTCAAAGCAGATCACCTTCACAATGGGAACTACACCAACTTTGCATAGCTCCACTTTCCTTAATTAACATAGCATGCTTGCTCCTAAAGACACAAGTCTGAAGCACATGATTGCAACTCATTCCAATCACCTCACCACCTACACATATCATGTACAACTTAAGTAAGCCATGAATGTCTGTATGTACATATGTACATAGGTCATTCAAACAAAATAGAAGTGCTTGCCTGCCACCGAGATGACTCACATCTTTGTCTGAGAAGCTTCACAAACTTGTTCAGTTTGGAGGGCTTTTTCCTGGGTGGCTCGGGAGGGCTTTGCTGCAGCCTTTGCTCCTGTACGACAAAGGACAGCACACAAGAGCTCTAACAACTGACAGAGCCGGCAAGACAGCCCCACACATGCATGGCATGCCAGCAGGGCAGATGCTACAATAAAGATGTCACTTGCATCCCTGGTGGCCCACAATAGCAGAGTACTTGGCTCATCAGCTCAGACGTGCTTGACCAATTACACGTCTTGCCAAGTATCCAGCCTCCCTCGTACTCACCCACTCCTGTAGCTTCTTCTCCTTCTCCCGAAGGATCTCGTCCCACTGGTTCAGCTGCAATTTCATTTTTTCCAGAGACTGCTCTTGCGCACGAAGCTCCTGTATGTGAGTTGGGGGAGGGGCATCAGTGATGCAACCACATCCAAGCACATACTATGTACATACATAAGTATATGAAGTATAAAGAAGGTTTCAGGCAAAGCAAGAACTGAGTTTCCCACAGAACTGTACAGTCCAAGCATGCACAAATGTGCACACACGCACGCATGCACGCACGCACGCACGCACACACACGCACACACACACACACACACACACACACACACACACACACACACACACACACCTCTTCCTTCTTCTTGAACTCCTCAAACTTGAGGCGCACCTCCTCCTTCCAGGACTGCTGCAGCGTGAGGAAGGCATCCGGATTGATGCTGGCAAACTTGGACCGCTGCAAGTCATGTAGCTTGGCCATGATGGCAGTAAAGTCTGGCCGCTCATGAGGGTCACGGTCCCAGCATGCTGCAGAGGAGGAAACAACTTACACACTAACACACCAGCAGCACAGGGCAGGTGTACCACCTCCCCCAGTCCAAAGACAGCTGTACCAACACAACCTGACCTTTACACTAACCAAAACCATGATCTCAGCTGTTGAAAGCCCTTCTAACATCAAGGGACAGATGTCATACAGCTGCTAACATCCAGGAAGTGACTCTAACCTGTGTACACTGCCAGACTCCTAGGCAACAGTAACCTGATCCCAAGCATGTACGTATAGATAATTATGCATGTAGAGGTTAGACCTTTGGTACATTTCCCATTCCACAGAAAAACCACAACCCCTTAGCACTCTCTCTGGGGGCCCGTTCCATCAGCAGTACTACTGCCACCATAGCAAGCTGGTCACCTTTTGGCACACTATGACATCATCACAGAAGCAAATCTGGACACTATGCTGCTAGACAGATGGCTGCACTGCACGATTGATGTCAAGCATGCCTTGGGAAGCTGACCGCTAATACATCTGAGGCATATAGGCAAAGACGGACACTACTAACATGTTCGTCGTCCATTGCAAGACTCACCATTGAGTAGAGACCGAAGCAGTTCTGGTGCTGCATCTGGGATTGGAAGGGACAGCTTCCCGCTACCAACCCCCCAAGCCACAGCATAGAGGTCCATCCCATTGTAGGGAAGCTCGCGGGTCAGTAGCTCCCACACGACAACGCCAAAGCTGCAGCACAAACACACAATTTAAAATATCAGATTAACCTTCATTGTATTATGTACATATATATATATATATATATATATGAAATATGTGTCTGTGTACGTACAGTATATTCCTGGGATAATTATGAACATTGCACAAGACTGAAGGTTAAGTGTGCATTATGGTACCTTAAGGCTACTAATTTTGACAAGTAACAATTTTAGCGAATTTAGTGAGCAATGCCACAATCACTCAAATTTGTCCTCACAGAAATTGTCCTTGCAAATGAAAATGTGTGTTAAAGTTACTACAGTAACACATATTTCTCTCAGTCCCCCAAATCCCGCCTTAAAATGTCTATCTCAAAAGTCTTCTCCATATCTGAGTCGTCTGTGCTTGCTCTGTCCATACTTGATGACGCACCCGAATCTTTCATTTAGTTAGCAATTCCATTCTTGGTCTAATTCCACGTCAGCATCGAGCTCGGGGCCAATCCCGCGAGAATTGCTGCTGCTGTGTCTTCACACTTCTCATCTACAGACTCTATTCACAATTAGTAAAAATTAGTAGCCTTAAGGTACCCTTTAGCCGTATAAAGGGTGACAATGGCAGTGCAGCTGCCGCAAAATGTTCACAGTTATTACAATGACTCAATGCTTTCTTCAATCTGTCTGACTGATATGCTGTCTTAAAGATCAAAGTAATTAGCTATATCGAGATATTTTGTCTAAGATATCAGACAAGTGATATCGCTCAACTCTAGGGATATGAACCCACCCCATATGTACTGTAAAAGGGGTTCAACAAGAGTCACAACACCAACAGACACAGTGGTGGCACTGTTTGCATTATCCATGCTGAGCTGGTGCGTACATTAGTTGATACAAGACCCATCCTTGAACTAGTCTCTAAACACAATCTGGGTGGCATGTGGCATACCCATGCATAGCCCAAACTGAATGCATTTTTGAGACAGGAAGTCCGGCGTCTTGGGAAGGAGTGTACACTGTCAAGCATTCATATTTACACATTCCCAAAGTGCGAGGGGGGTCTCCCAAATCCATTTTTAACAGCTCCTAACAGCACTATCTTTGTCGCAAGTTAAGTAGATGCATACAAATGCCTTCAGTAACAACCGCCCAGCAGATGGGGAGCTGATGACCAACTGAATCAACTTGGTGCGCACAGAAATGGTAACAGACAATCCAGTCACCATACTGTCTCTCACAACATCTCCCTTCCCATTGCTACATAGCGTGCATTTAAACTTTCCATCACAGTGATATCACCACTCAGCTACTTGTCCATTCTACACTAAGGGCTATTCAGTATTCTCTGGAATCTCTATAGGGCTTCTTCAGGTTTGACTCATCATTTGCGCAAGTCTGATTATTCCATTTAGCCTTAATCCTGTACCACATAATCCATTTAAGCATATTTTTTTTACACTAGTTAGTTGGGTTGGTGTTGGAAGATAGGGCCAAAGGTCAGTACAGAATGACCTCAGAATGAGGTCTAACCAGCTGCCCTTACACAATGTTGTAATGACATCATGTCTTATGACATCACACCTTACATCAGGTTCAGCTGGGTATAATAATTATACAAACAAATTACATATGTTGCAATTGTCCATACATGTACGTATGTGCGCATGTTTAGCATAGAACAGACTGAGTCTCCTCAATTAGGATAACATCACACAACGTCAGCTACTGTAGCTTCCTCCTCTACGCAATACAATAGCACACGGTGTCAAATGCATACCATTCACAAATATGCATTGACGTGGCTTGACGTGGCCTGTCATGACTCAAAGTAACTAACCGTAAAAGTATTGTGGAAAAACACAACAAACTAACATCTCTTGTGGCACTGTACACATGCAAGCTGACTGACTATATAGCACTCATACGTGCGTAGCTACAACTTCACCCTTCGCAAGTGAACACATGCCATGGCTAACCACGCATATGTACATGCAGAATATGATACAGACTTTGTGAAGATGCAGTAGCCGTGGGACATGCTATCTCTGGCTTCATACGTATGTACGAAGGTAGGTACGCAGGTACCTGGGTTACTAGGAACAACAGCCAGTAACCAGATAAACTTTGTTCCATTCTATTGTGGTCTCTTTTGTGTTTAGTATCACTTCAAGTTGGCAATCCACTTGAAAGACTTGAAAGGTCTCTGTCTAGGCTAGATAACAGAGTTTGTCTGCACTTTGGGAGCTGTGTAGTTGGGCAGGCTTTGATAACTGTTTGCAGTGTAGAGTAATTAGAGTGTGCTTCAATGTCATGAAAGGCACACACACGTATGTAAGTGTCCGCACAAAGTTTTGCAATGACCTTTAGGCCATGTCTGCTCATGTGCATCACTGCATGATGTTAGTACATGCGTATATACATAACGCACAGGTACACACACAACCAAAAGAAAGCACCTGCCTCCATAACCTTTCAAGTTTCTTAAGTTTTCATCCCACAAAATTACACACATACGTAATAGAGAATAGGATTTGTCGCCAATGTACAGTAAAGGAAAACAACCCCATGCGCACTTGCACTCCACAACACAGTAGTACCTCATACATACGTACGTACGTACATACCTCCACACATCGGATGCTTTGGAGTACACAGATGTCCGTATCACCTCAGGAGCCATCCATGCAAACGTGCCTGCACCACTCATGTGTGTAGTGTGCTGGATCTCCCTGGCCAGGCCAAAGTCGGTGATAAGAGGTGTGTTGCCGTGTAGGTTAAGAGGGTCCACTTCACGGAGCAGAAGGACTGCGAAATGAAGGGAGAGGGAGGTGCATGCTATACAGCTTGGTGAATAGTGATGGACTCGTTTTACTTCTAGCTGCCTATTTATTGTACATGTAACATCTGCCTACAAACCTTCTAGGTAGAGAAGGTACCACACATGCAATGAGACCAGACCACTATATATACACCCGTACACCCGTATGTACATACGTACATACCTAAAACACCGTTGGGCGCATGGAACATTTGCTGACTAAACCTATTAATCTGTGACAAGCCAGGCTGATATTGAAAGCATATACACAATATATATATACGCCAGATATAAGTTGCCCAGGCTGATATTGCTGGTTTCTTTACTTTGGATGCTCAGATCCTGATAGAACACAGCACACTATCAGTGCATCAAAGCCAGAAGGCCTCACTTGGACACTGCCTATCCTGTGATCAATTTAGTCAATGAGGAAAGAAAGCCAGCCAGTCTGGCAGCTAGGTGAAAGTATGGGGAGACATACAGACAGCACTAGTCTACAGAATTTGAATTTTACAAGCATCCACACTTGTGAGTGGTTGCATGGCCACAGTGCAGGCAGTCAGTCTGCGCTTTTCAGAAGTGATCCACCTTGGTAGTTGGCCAGGGCCAGAAAGCAAGGTAGGAAGTTGCGAGACAGAGGGGCAAGCTCAGGTTCCAAGTCCAGCCAGCACAGCCACCCCACCCAGCACCTATTGCATGCATGCAGGTGCCAGCTCTAATGCAAACACGCTGTAATAAAAATAGTTTTTGTGTATACAAAGACCTTTGAAGTGCTTTGATAGCAATCACCATAACAATTACCAGGCTGTGAAGAGAGGTGTGACATGCTGACCTTCGCACTCACACAGGGACCCAATTAAGACTCAGTCAAGTTTGTACTATCTAGTCTGTAGCACACAATACACTCATGTGACTACAGTGTCTGAGATCCCCACATTCAATAATTGTACGTACATAAAGTTAGTTTCAGGTTGCCTGTCCCATCGCAGAAAAAAAGAAAAAAATTGACCAATTAATATCACTGTACTCAGTGACATTTCAGTAGCTTGCATCTGATTGGTCAGTTTGGATTTTGTTTTTCTGCGATTGGACAAGCAACCTGAAATCAACTGAACGTAATTATTACAAATACACACTTCCTCCATTGAAGAGCAGCAACAGGCTCTGCAGGAGTCCCTGACATACTCCTTTACTTCAGCTAAACCAAGACAATATGCGGAAACAGTTCCCAAAATAGGGATGACTGCCCTCCACACATATGTACACCACACAGCTACATACACACAGTGCATTCCACAGATGGTCAGTGATGAACAAGTTAACACCTATACGCCCTATGAGCGTGGGACACGCCCCATGCCAGATGATGAATGTGAAGTAGGATATGTACACATGTGGAGTCACCACCAGCCCAGGTGTTGTTGAACAAGAGCTAATGGCTTCACAGCACAAGCATGAACATTTGTGGTCAGTGAACTATACCCAGGTATCCACAACACTTATGGGGTGGCTGTGGTCATACAGTGTATAAGCTTTGATTGTTAGGCCTACAGAGCCCGAAATACAGTAGAACCTCTCTATAAAGGGCACTCTGAATAAAGAACACCTATCTAATGAGGACACTGTCTGCTGCCCCAACCACACAGAGCTGTGTAAAAATCCACCTCTGAATAAGGGACACCACTATATGCAGGATAGCCAGCTGGGTCCTAATGGCACCAACTATAGAGAAGTTTCACTGTAGACACTAGCAAGTGTCTGTAGTGGGAACCAGCATGTATCACTACACACTCACTGTTGTTTGACTTGAGATCTCGATGGACAAGAGGCCGTGCAATGCCGTGGTGCAAGTAGTGCATTCCTTCAGCAATCTGCTGCGCCCAGTCCAACGCAACGGCAACTGGCAGCTGGATGTTGGGACTGTGAACGGTCTTGGACATAGAGCCTCCCCGTGCATACTGCATAACGATTCCCACCTCTGGATAATCCACACACACGCCAAGGAGGGTGCAGATGTTCCGATGCTTCAGACATGCAAATCGCTGCGCCTCTGCAAGGACTTCTTCCATTGCTGCAATGTGGTCATCAGTGATCAATCGAGACATCTTCAGTGCTACTTCATCCCCGCGCCAAATAGCTCGGTATACGTGCCCAAACCCCCCTCGCCCCACAATCCCCTTCTTCTCAATCTCCCGCATAGGGATCCTCTGTGGGTATTCGTCTACCCCGTGCAAACGCGTTAAGGCAGACACATGCGGTGACCCGCAGCGCAAGGGTGGAGGGGGAGTGGAGGGAGAGGCGCTGCACTGTCGCACACAGCTCGCGGGGAAAACGCCAATGAGACCGTTAACACGTCCCGTCCACCAACTGTAGTTCCCCGAGATTTTAGGGTCTGTGGAGAGAACATCGACAACCTCTCCCAATCGTAGGCACAACTCATCTCGATACCGAGCTGTGTAAGGATGAATCACTTTGGCCTGGAACTCTGTCGCGTCGAGAAAACCGCTCTCGAACTGCTCCGCGTCAGACCCCTCGCCAGCTGAAGATAAATCATAGGTACTGCTTTCAGATTCGCTCATTCTGAAGCCTCCTCCTCAGAATTCGACTCTTGCTTATGCCCTCAGGCCCAGCTGAGGCCTAATATATATGTATACAATGGTCGCGCGAACCTCTCTCTTCACCCAGTCAGCACCTCCTTGACGTCACGACTAGACGTAGATACACCCACGCCCTATCACGTACCATGGCCACACTCAAGCAGGGTGTGTGTTACTAAATTTAGCAACTCGTTCACGCACCGACAAAATGGACGCCATTAAACAGTCCTAACTTCAGCGCAGCGCCATGGAGAAGCGCTTGTCGTAGGAATGACACAGCTCTTTGCGTTACTATATGCGATTAGAAGTAGTTCTTAGTTGAGTCAACTTCACAAAGGAAAGTGAGTTGTTCGCCAACTAAATTACGCATGACACAACATCCGTCACAATGATGTGTGTTCTCTTCGTACACAGAGGAACGGAATGAAGCTGTCCACGACTTTCAGGGTCCTGTACTATGGCATCCTCGCCTCTGTCACCGGGGGATTCGTGTTTCCCTTACGAGACATTAAAAACTGGAAGTATGTCGCTGTATTCCACATTTACTCCTTCATAATGTTCTTCGCCCCACCGCTGGGCCTCTTCTACGTAAGCCTCACGCACTCACGGTACACTTTCTTGTGACACACTGTGTATGCCAGCAGACTGCCCAAATATGAACTGGTGTGGAGTGTATATGTGTGGTGGACAGGCACGCCTGTACCCAATACCCACTCTAGGTGTTAGTTTTGAAGACCAGCCGTCTTCAGGAAGCATGTTATGTTGCTTGTTACATGGTGGTGCTACTTATGTAAACATTTGGTAAATGGGCTTTGGGTTTCACAGCGTACAGTACTGATAAACATGTGTAGTAAGTGAAGTGAACACTCAGCTTTTGTCTGTGATGTGTGCGTGCGCAGTTTTGTGTGCATGTGCATAGATTTTATATACTATGGGTATGTAGTAATTAAAATGTATGGTGTGTGTGTGTGTGTGTGTGTGTGTGTGTGTGCGTGTGCGCGTGTGCGTGTGCGTGTGTGTGTGCGTGTGCGTGTGTGTGTGTGCGTGTGCGTGCGTGTGTGTGTGTGTGTGTGTGTCTGTATTTGTGTGTGTGTGTGTGTGTGTGTGTGTGTGTGTGTGTGTGTGTGTGTGTGTGTGTGTGTGTGTGTGTGTGTGTGTGTGTGTGTGTGTCTGTGTGTCTGTGTGTCTCTGTGTGTGTGCACTTGTGTGTGAAGTGTATGTGTACATGTTGCATGGTGTGTGATAAAGATAGGCTGATTTGCATTGGGGCCTGATACATTGTGTCTCACATGTTTTCCGACACCATCTGTTCTCATTATGCATGTGGCATTTGAGAGTCCATTGTTCCAACTATAATCACGTTGAAGTAGTTTGTCTGGCTGAGTTCTGTCACTGAGGGCTTGCTTCTGCACAGAATTCACTAGTCTTCTGATCTCACCACATTGTACACCTGGCTGCTTGCGTAGTGAATGATGTAGGAACTGATCTGACAAGAAGGCAGCAGTCAGTAGCCTAAACATTTGGCGAAATTGAAATGTGTGCCATGAAGAAACCACAGCATGTCATTGATTGCAGTATGCAGTTGAGTCTAGAAACTGGGACGATTATGTTATCACTGCTTAAGCCATGTGTGGCGGTCACATTATAGGTATCAAAAATTACTCCAATGTCAACATTATGAAGTTTTGTTGATGTGAAGGGTACGTATATGGTCGTGTGGTATTTGTTGATTTTGTAGAGTCATGAGCGAATCACAGCTGGGGTCTGATGGTCAGGACTCCAACTAGAGTAGTCGAGATCATGCCATTACTGTCTGTAGGTAAACCTTTAAAGTGGCAAAAGAGACGAGGGAAAGTAAGGTGGAGCAGCCGGGAGTTGAACCCAGGGCCTTGGCTTAGTGTGCCAGTGCTCTGCCACTGAGCTACAGCTCCCACCAGCAACCACTCCTCAGTCAACCCAATCAGTTTGTCCTTGGCCAGATTAGTTGGAGTCCTGACCATCGGACTCGTAATCGTAGTCACGTTTTGTCATCTACTAATCACATAGCAAAGACCATAGATTGCCTAACATGACACAACACAAGTGTGACTTCATGGCAGGTGTAGGTGGATAAATGGTGATGTAACCGGGTGCCTGCATATCATCTCCCAATCCTCCTGACACCTTTGTTTAAGATGACTGCTGTTCACATTTTGGGATACCATCTGTTGTTGTCATGCAAGTCAGACCCAATTGCATATGCCAGCTGTTCTACACCTGAGGTCATGTGAAGGGCCAGTGTGTTGGAAGCAGCACACAGTCTAAACATACAGGAGGGCTGAACCAGCTGTGTATGTGGTCATGAGACAGGGGGCACATGCTGCCCTTTCGTGAAGGTGCTGACCTGTGTATGATGTGGAGTCTGCAAATATTTTGCATAATCTGTATAATATTCATTGCCCAAATGGTGTGGGGTGATGTTAATGAATATGAAAGTGCTGTATTGTTTGGCAGATGATTGAATATGATGACTAATCGCTAAGCAATCCAAACATGGAAGTGTAAATATTTAAGTTCCTTACAGCCCTGCATTCCTTTACCAGAAGTGAACCATTACTCCTGCCTACTTCATAATGCCACTATGTACATACCATTTGCACATTACCAATTTTATTTGGACTGCTATTAATTTCCGTGTGTCTCAAGTGTCAAGTGTTATCCATCATGCTGCCAGAGTGTAGCCATTCTCTACTGGTATACATATGTACATACCTGCATATGTGGTGAACTGCTGGGGACCTTTCCCTGCAGCTTACCATTGTGTGCATGTGTGAGGGGGTGGGACAGGGGTGGGACAGGGGTGGGGAGGGCAGTGCTAAAAGTGTGTATGGATTCTCCAATGTTGTACACATTGTGTGTACGTATGTAAGTAACCAATTACTGAAATGATCTGTTGTACTTGCTAATTATAATCAGATTGAGTTATTAGTTAGCCCTTGTGCAAACGAATATTAAGCTACTAAAATCGTAGAAGTGACACAGAAGTACTATGTACTTGTTCCGTTGGCGTACATAGCTGCATTTACAGAGATGTTGTATCTGTCTCCAGAACCTGTCCATCTCGAGTAGGTCCAAGTGTATTTTGGGATGAATGTCTTGATCTGTCCACTAGCTGGATATGAGTAGTTCCACATTGTTTCAAGATGAAGAGTTTTCCAGCTCCCTTTCGATGGCTTGTGTAACTACGTTATCAAAGCAGGACTCAAGGATTCTACCCGTTTGCGACCCTGTGCTGACTCACAAAATCTCGTACACTGTGATAATTTGTACACAAACAACACACAGCCACTGTAGCCAAAAACACTTGAATCAGTAATGAATTCATGTCAACCATGATCTCCCCTGCCTAAGGTAGCCTTACCTCACACAGACACACACACACAGACCGCACGCACGCATGACACACACACACACACACTGCACGACACACACACACACACACCGCACGACACACACACCGCACGACACACACCGCACGACACACACACACACACACACACACACACACACACACACACACACACACACACACACACACACACACACACACACACACACAACACACACACACAGTGGTGATGCTAGTGCCACCAGCGTTCAATGCATTATAGTGTAGTTAGCTACTGAAATAGTTTTTAGACTATTAGTCCAGCTGCTCC
This sequence comes from Aplysina aerophoba, assembly GCA_949841015.1. Lineage (NCBI taxonomy): Eukaryota > Metazoa > Porifera > Demospongiae > Verongiida > Aplysinidae > Aplysina > Aplysina aerophoba. The sequence goes on from OX465045.1 coordinate 4,626,526, forward strand.
AGCACTTCACAGTCTTCCTCTGGGCCGTGTAGACACTTGCTGCACAGTTGAATCAGTCTTTCTGCAGCTCCCTCATTCCCTGTACTTCCCCCAAATGTCAGTCAAGCTGCTTTCCTCCTCCTTCTGTATCTCACTAATGTTATGTAGTAAAATTAGTAACCATCCATAAAGATGCATACATATTGTGCTCCATATATGGCCGCATGACTCGCTGGTGAATCAGTGGCTCCTATATCAGATGTGTGTTTCACCTTGTCTTCCTTCCTTTCCTGTGTGCACTTGAGGCAATGACCGCAGTACTGTGGAATGCAGGATGCATGACTATTTCTGGTAGTATGCTGAAGACCAGGACGACAGTTTGATCTGGGGAAATGGGGTGTAAACAGTGGAACTGGCTGTAGATACATACGTATGTGCAAATGGTGTTGCTGAAATAGGTAGAAATGTTTGGAAAGTTGATTTTACATACGATGGTTGAAGAGGGGTGATGGAGGGAGACAGAGAGGGTAATATGCCATCAGGTCCACATTGGTTGGCTGCAGTGGAGTCCACATTCCAAATTCATAACGGTGTGAGTGTTTCCTATTACCGTTCCTTTCCAATTACTTAATACGTACCTTCTGACTCAGCCTTCCTCACCTTCCGAGTACGTGACTGGTGACGACATCCTGGAGGAAGCGTTTCTAGCTGTTAATTTCCCCCAAGTTGGTCAGAAGCCCTCACTGACAGTTTAGTCAGGAAAACCTTTTCCACATCATCCGCATCATCCATCCACCCTAGACACACACCCCAGTGCACCATATGCAACTAACAAAGGTACAGGTTAGGGCAAGAGGGTTCAGTGTAAATCACATGGTGCGTATGCATTCAGTGAAGCAAGACATACGACCCTCCCCCCCACCCCCACCCCTCGCAATTCTAAAGAGGAAGATGCTCCTTTTACATAGGGGCTAGAGTCCTGAATAGGCACGCCACCTGATTTACGCACAGACATCTAAACCCCACACCCGTGACCGGCACTTAAGAGGTGATGGAAGATAAAAAAGCATGACTGATTCCATGGCTCGCGTGTAAAATGTAAAAACTTTGCGTTTGAGCGTAGGTCACCTGAGCTGTGATGTCCTGCAGCCTTACAACCGCTCTACCTTCGTGACCATGTCACCCTCCTCCCACTCATCCCTTGACAACCACGTTTCCCACCACTTTCACCTGTTTCCAAGGTGTTTCATCATCTGTTTGCACAGTGCCTTTATCCTACTAGGTTGGAGCACCTGATCTTGCAGCTCCTCAGTGTGCAATTGCTCAACCAATCTGTCCTGGCTTCATGTTTGCATGCAAGCCTGTGCAAAACTGCCATCACCACGTGTAGTTTGTGCAGTTCCTGTGTGCAGGCTTGATTCAAGAGAAGCACACCAATACTGGTACACTCTTGGTAAAGCACCCGTGGTTTGGTGGCAAGGTACTGTGTGTTGAGTGCAGCTGTTCAGGCTTGGCTGAGGCGAGAGTGCCAAGAGAGGTGGCATGTCCAAGCAGTTCAGCTTTTGCAGCGTCAGCTTGTTTCACACACAATGTATATACACATTCCCACACCTTTGGGTTTTCACTACAGAGTAATGTTGTTTATGCAGGCTGCACCCCTGCATGTGTTGTCAGCCTATTCAGTGATCCATCGCGGGAGCAATTAGCCTGAAGATCTAAGTAATTATGGTGGCCCTGTGCAAAGAGAAAACACAAAGTAAAGTGTGTAATCGTGAAGAACAGCGTGACAGGCAACTTTAACCACTGGAGGGCCCCTGAGACAGTGCTATGTAATCTGTAAATGTTTAGAGACATTTCTTGCCATAGTTTAGGAGGAGACAGCAAACAAACAAACCCATCTCTAAAGTTACACATATTCCCCAGACTCAAAGATCCATTAATAAACCTCTCCACTGTATGACCTTGCATTGAAGCTGTCAGTTGTTGTGGTATGTAAATCATTCATGCACCAATCAAAAGTGAACATGTGGTGAAAATGCTGTGCTGGCAAGGTGAATGAATGGGACAGCTGTGCCACACCCCTTCAACAGGCATTCCTTATTGCATGTTGTCACATGCGATTTTAGCTGAGTCAAAGGAAATAACATCGTCTGTTACCATGTAAAGTCACATATACCATTCTACTTTTTGTGTATATACACACACATACCTATGTAGGCCTGATGCCTCCTTTTGTGGCAGTGCTGTGGCCACGCACCAGTGTGCCACTTCCTTTGTGTGAAGTGTGTGCTTTGGATCACTTGATAGGATGCTGCTGTTGCTGAAGGAGACACATTCCTTGCATATCTGTATGCACTGTGTACTGGCTGATGTACCTATGTACTATGTGGGTCAATTGAAGTATGCATAATCTATCCCTGTTGTACTGTAAGCATTTTTGTCTTGTGTGTACAACACACCTCCCACCTCCCTCCCCTACAGGGTATCAGGACCTTCAGTGAATGGTGGATTGGATGGGGTGTGTTCGGGTTTATCATCCTGTGCTACTTTGCTGCAGCTAAGGTGGTCAACTTTCGCTTGCATCGCGCATTGGGTCGCGACGCCGCAGCAGACAAAGCAGACCAGGAGAAGGAGGAGGAGGAGGATGTGGCAGTGAAGGAGCAAAGCAAAGAGGAGGGTAGTGCCGAGCAGGATACAGAGAAGGAGAGGCTGAAGGAAGAATTACAAGCTGTCAATCCGGAGACAGTGACAGTGGATCTGTGTGTAGAGAGCATGAAGGAGGGCAGCTCAGAGCAACAGGAAGAGAATGTGGCAGAGAAGGAGGAGGAGGAGGAGGAGGAGGAGGAGGAGGAGGAGGAGGAGGAGGAGGTGGCAGAAGACGGGGAGGAGAAGCCTAGAGAAAAGGGGTTGTATGAGCTTTTTGAAGAGGCTATGAAGTCGTCCGGGCAGGAGACATCGGAGGAGGTGAGCAAAAGTGGAGGCATTTCTCTGTCACGCTCCTCCTCTCAGGGCCAAGTGCGGGCCGAGATTGAGCTGTCCACTGTTGAGCAGGAGCAGAAAGGTGAGGGCTGCTGTACAGGTGTGAGGGGTGGGGGTGTGGGGTGAGGGATGGGGAGTGTGTGGTGTGAGGGTGGGAGTGTAGTGTGAGGGGTGGGGAGTGTGGTGTGAGGGGAAGGGAAATAGAGGTGTTATATGGGTGTGATGACTGAAATAGAAAGGTATACGTAGTGTGGGACAGTGTGGGACTTTCAGTGCTGCTGACATGTTGTTTTCTCCTGCTTGGCACTCAGATCAGCCACAAAGTGACGAATTGAAAGTGGAGGTACGTATGTACATATGTACATACAGTACATACGTATGTGAATGTATTATAAGTGTGAGCAGATGTCAACAACTGACCTTCAGAATTTCATCAGCTTTCTCTTACGAATATGTGTGTTGTAGTCACACTCACAGGACTCCTCCTACCCTCTTCCACAGCTGGAGTCAGCTAGCCCCCCCAAGCTCATCTCAGCTGGAGAAGGGGCAGATCCACCACCAGACCACCCACCCACCCCACCAGAGAGCCAGGTGGCTCTGCTTGAGGACCCTGATCTTGGAGAGAGGCTGCAACGCTCACGCTCATGGAACAGAGAGCCCACACGGTGGTCAAGGCATCGGCCCACTAACGCAAGCTTCCGTGTGCGCCGTGGCCGACCAGTGGAAGGGACACCCCACAGGGTGCCTGGCAGTGCAGCTGAGAGTGGCACCACGTCCCCACCCCCAGCTGCCTCCCCTCCCCTAACCCCGCAACAGCAGGAAGAAGCAGTACTGGAGCCAGTTCGTGCTTCCACCCACCGGAGGCACAGGAGGCGATGGAGCCGGCCCACAGTGCGAAGGATTATGGACCTCTTCAACAGCTATGGGCTGGATGTGCCTCACACTCTAGTACTGCGCTTCTCACAAGAGCTTATTTCAGCCATGTTGGCAGGGGAGGTGTCCCAAGGGACCTTTGAGCGCATCTCCAGCCGAGCTTCAGAGCTGGAGCGGGGCCACCTGGCCCGAGACCACGAAGACTACAGCAATAAGTCCATACACTGGTTCTCAGGTGTGTTTCATGGTGTGTGCGTGCATACGTACGTACATACATACACGCATGCATGCAACACATGGTAGGGTGCATAAGAAAGGGATGATAATTGCACTGCTCATTTGCCCTTGCTCCGTTACATGTACCCGTTTCCGTCACCAGCTGAGAGGTTTACCTAGAGGTTTCTTAGAACATAATGCAACAAGAGCTCGTTGAGCCCATGCCCGTGCTCATGCACAGTGTGTAGCCGGCCATGTGATGAGTGTGCCGCATGCACAGCAGGGAGCAGCAGGGAGCTACGTACAGTAGGTAGAGTGATCTCAGTGAACTTCCTACCATCCAGCCACACCAACCTGATTTCAAACACACCACGCCTCCAATCTTACTCGGGACTAGTGAATGTGCAAATCTAGCTGTTCTTGTGTTCGGAGAGAGCACAGCACAAAGACCTTCTCAGCCTGCCTAGCACACACAGCTCAGGCACTAAAGTGTATAGCTATAGCTATCGAGATACTTCACATGCGTAACATGAGACTACACAGCACTTGTCCTTCAGCCAGGGATGACGTCCTCTCATACCGCTCATCTCATAGATTTCTGCGTGTGGTCATGATGAACTTAATTCTGTTTGGAACGTTAGCAACGCTGCGGACTAGATAGCTTAGCAACACGTTTGTTCCACACCCTTGCTACAACCAGCAGTGCACAATAAGCTAACTCTAAGGAAAATCATGTAGTAATCTACTCCAATGTCACGAACGGACTGACATACGTATCACCACATATAGCAGAGCGGCCAGTCGTTGATATCCATGAACATCCCACCGATTGCTCACCTTGCACCCGCGGAGAGAGAAAATATTTGGAATTTTTCAGTTTTAATGACTGAATTAAATAACAGAACGCAGTTCGCTTGCGTAGTCTCAAATTGTAAGCAGATATTGTTCAGCCGCCGCATTATTGTATTTAAGCTTCTTCGGCATCTTCTTCTTTCGGAAGCACTTCCTTCGGTGGCTCTCCAGCTGGAAAGTGGACTCGTCACCGAGGATGGCGTCCTGAAACTCCTCCTTCTTGTCTATGCACTCTGTACACCATACAACTTGCTTCTCCTTGTGGGCATCTGGAATTCCCTAACAAGACCTCACCGTCGTAATGTCCAGCCAACTTAATTGCAACGGTTCTAGTCTAATACCTCACATTCTCTGCTGCGCCGAATCTCTTGTTGAGGATGTCCTTCTCAGGGAAGAAGCAGTCAGCTCATCATCCTGAGCCATCGCATCATCAATGCACCGGTAGTGAGATTCTGGTACTTTTTTGGAGGCCCACTCCTTGCCGGTTGCACACAGTGCCGGTTGCACACCACCTAGTGGTGGTGTTCTGGACTGTCTCTGGAGTGGCAATGATCCTTTCCAAGGCCAGGTTTCTCTTAACCTTTGCTATCGTTGCTTTGCATCCAGATTGGATCCACAAGGCAGCAGCTCATTCTCTTTGATAGTTAGTTAAAGGCATCTTCTCCGTCAGTCACACTTCTGCACTTGTAAACCAAAGGTGGTGAATCACATAGTCTATCAGTTACCTATTATACTATTTGGGAAGGATACCAATCAGATACATTTACTATTACACTTTGGTCCGCCATCAAACGGACCGAAGTGCAATACTAAACAGTTATCTGATTCACGGAGAATTCTGCAAAATTATCTCACACCTTGAGCGTGTTACTACGTGTTCATGTTTAGCGCTCTAGCCATGATTTTCAACTAGATTACTTTCTGGTTTCAGCCTTTGCCCTCCCTTTGCGTGTCAGTCACATGAGTCGAGATGGAAAAGATCCTTGTTGATGGAGTGATGGGAGATCGAAGGGGACGGCCTCTTTGGTTAAGAAGAGCGCGCAGTCAAGAAGGGCAAATTGCCGTTGGGGAGAAAGTCGTGATTGCTTGGGGAAAGTCGAAGAGAACGTTCAATGCAAAGGTGATCGATGTCGGCGATGGAGTTCACTCTCCAGAGATCCCTAGACAAGACACCAGCAATGGGAAGTGTTTGCATTTGAACTGGTGGACCCAGCACTCCCAACTTGGGCCGTCAATCTCCCAGGCCCATCGCAGCTTATACTCCGGGCACAAGAGGAAGACAGTAGCATTGCTTTGCTCATTGACAACCTTCATAACCTTGCACACACCGTGTCCGTGATTGTGTGGCAAAGGCTCTCTCCGTCTCGTTCACCCCACATGAATGAATAAATGCTAAGAACGGTGTACTGTATAGTGTTCACCATTTCCTTTCCTACGCATTGTGGCATCTGTACCAGCATACATAATTATGTATGTGTATGTACGGTTCAACACGATAAAGTTCACTGTTTTAGACAACTGTGACATCACTAGACTGTAGGTTGTCAAGATGTCTAAAGAACACGTTCATTACAGACAAGTGTTTTATGAGTAACCCAACATAAGTCTTCCTAGCCATTCTGGACTTCACTGCATTTATTGCATGCTATGTATGTATGTTAGGGTTGATGGGCATTCTGGTGGATGTGAGTCAAAAGTGACTGGGACCTGTGGTTGTCCTGTGTGCCTCTTGTAGATGCTGGCGGCGAGTGGGACTTCTACGTGATGAACCCCGATGGCAGATCTGATGAGGAGAGTGACATCAATGACTTAAGTGACACCAGTGATGGCAGCAGCTCTGACATGACACGGACCCACTTCAATCAGTCAGCCGACGAGAACAGAAGTAGGAGAGACAACGAGCTACCACCAGCCTTGCTCAACTTGGAATTGTGAGTCACTGCATCTAACATGCACAGGGACATGCACACACACACAGACACACACGCGCAGGCACACAACACATCACACACACCCACGCACACAGACACCCACGCACACAGACACCCATCCACCCACCCACCCACACACACACACACAGACACACACGCGCATACAGACACACGCACGCACAGACACACACACAGACACACACACACACACACACACACACACACACAAACACACACACACACACACACACAGACAGACACACAGACATGCACACAGTCACACACGCGCAGACACGCACACACGACACACACAGACACACACACACACACACACAGACGCACACACATACACAGGCACACACACACGCACATACAGACACACGCGCGCGCGCACGCACGCACGCACACACAGACACACACACGCACATACGTACAGACACGTGCGTGCACACACACACACACACACACACACACACACACACACACACACACACACACACACACACACACAGCACTTACTACAATAGAGGGCTTGGCTTCCTGCAAGAATGATGAACATGTCCTGTGTGTTCTCACCTCACCTCTCAGTGACCTAAACCCTCCTCACTCCCCTCCACTCAACTTTGAGCAAGTCAGACGCCAACAAATGTGGGACCCCGAAAACGACCTTCCCCCCAACACACCCGTCAAGTCCAAGTACTACTTCATCCCCAGGGTTCGGCAGACTGCCATTGAGGTCAACTTCAGCAGAAATGACTTGGAGGAGTTTATGGACAGGTGTGCCTCTGCATTGCCACACAGCAGCAAGCTAGTATGCTCTCCTCCCCCTTATCCCCTCCCCAATCCCTTTCCCCCTCTCTTCTATCCCTTCTTTCCTATTCCCTCTCTCCCCTCCCCTTCTCTCCCCTCCCCTCTCTCCCCTCCCCTCTCTCCCCTCCCCTCTCTCTCCTCCCCTCTCTCCCCTCCAATCTCTCCTCCCACCTCCCCTCCCCTCTCTCCCCTCCAATCTCTCCTCCCATCTCTCCTCCAATCTCTCCTTCCCCTCCCCTCTCTCCTTACCTTCCATCTTCCTTCACTCACTCCCTCTCCCCCCTCTCCCCTCTCTCTTCCAGAAACCTCACCTTCCTGGAGGTACTCCTCACCACCGTGCTGGCAGTGGCTGTCATTCCCATGACTGCTGCTCTGCTTTGGTTGGACTTCTTCCAGCAGGACGGATTTGCTGGGTTTATGCTCTGCTTTGTGGCCACCTCCGCCATGTTCTCTCTCATGAAGGTGCGTGCAGTGGTCATCGGCGGGCTGCCTTGTGACTGCTTGTGCAGTGAGCGTGGTGTCCTCTGCTTTCCCCCCAGAGTGTCCACCCTGATCCAGCCTCTCCCACACCTGTGAGTACACGCAACACAAACGCACCCACACACATCCATGCATACCAGGTTGCACTACAAAGTGGTTCCTCTCTCACTGAACTTCACTGTAATGAATCCTTGCCCAACATCTCCCAGTACCACTCCTCCCTCTTAAGCAAGTCATTTGTCGTTCATCCATTTTATTTGTGCCTCCAAAAAGACAAAACGCTGTGTAGTTGATAATACATCGGGTCTCCTGATTGTGTTTGGTGAACTCCTTCAGTAATACATACTTCAAACATGTCTGCTCTTGTCCTAGCCAGAAGTGTGTTTTCTCCCCCGATCCTCCCCCTGCGCTCCCCTCCCCTCCCCTCCCCTCCCCTTCCCTTCTCAGGACACCAACCGCTACACTGCCTCAAGCAGAGCCTTATACTTTGTACTCTTGGGCAGTGTTGCTCTCATTATCAATGCAGTCAACACCGGCCCGGGCCCTCTGCCCCCGCTGTGTGTCTATGGGATCACCTTCAGCCCCACCTCAGTCCTAATCTCTGCTAGGAATGCCATGCTGAGTAAGCATGTCACGTGATGTTGTGAAGTGACACACGCACGCACGCACACACACACACACACACACACACACACTTACACACGCACACACACACACACACTTACACACGCACACGCACACACACACACACACACGCACGCACACGCACACACATCACAAAGTGGCCTAACTGTTGTACTGTGTGCATAATTTTTGAATTTCGCCCCACACGAACATTGGACTTCCGTATTATAACATTGTGCATGCATAAAGTAACACGTGGAGGAGACCTGTAGTGTTAGATTGCAGGCCTATACGTCCATAGCCTTCCAGCGATAGTCTCCCTTCGAGTGTGTGTGTGTGTCATGCGAATGTGTGTCCGTTGCCCTTCCTGCTGCAGTCATCATCCTCTGCTTCCCAGTGATCTACATGCTTGGAGCCCTGCCACAGCTGAGCACCTTTGTCATCTGGCTCTCTGAACAGATTGAAATGTTCATTTTTGGAGGGACCGGTATGGAATACGTACATGCATACAAGTACATAATATTGCAGTGGAACCTACAGGCCAGGGTGTCCTCCATAGAGAGGTTCCGCTGTCTACATTAACACTGGTACTGCATCAGTACTGCTGTTGTACGGGTAGGAGAGAGGCGGCTAGTTGTGCACAGCAGTAGGGACGCTGCTGCGTGTTGGTTGGGTTGCTCCTGTGGGCTCTGTAACTGTTGTGGGTCCCCCGTGCACATGCACTGCATCCTGCTGTATCACTGTGCATCGGCCCTCTCTCTCCTTTAGCTGCCACCAGTGTCTTCTCTTCGCTGTTTGCTCTCGCAAGAAGCGTCCTGGGCGTGGCCTTGCTATGGCCTGTGGGCTATGCTGCATACGCCTTCTACCAGTGCCCTTCGGGGGCGTGTTTGGTGAACATGAGCTGTATGAGGAAGGGATGCCCCCCACCTGCCTCCCCAACATCGTTCAACGCTATCTTCTCTGTGTACATGGGTGTGCTGTTTGCAGTGTCCTTCCACCTCAGTCGGTCCACCAGCAACTACCGGCTACTTCTGTGAGGACATACTCACACAGACACAATATGTGCACATCACACACACTCTCACACATACACATACATACATGCATAAATGCACACACACGCGCGCGCGCATGCATGCATGCACACACACACCAGCCAGAAGTGCACAGTGCATGCTCATACTAGACAAGGTACACCACGTGAACCCTTAAACAGTGTATCGTTGCAGTTTCTTACCACAGATATCTGTATACGTACATTAGTCACTGCCATTAACTGTTCACTGCTATTTTCTGTTCCTTACTACAAAGCAGATAACGATTTTCACTTATTCGGGAATGTAAAAGGAGCAACATACTAGATAACAACCGAACCATTACACGACAAACGGACTTATAGCTACATATCTCTCTACATACTCATGCACTGTGTCACACCTTTTCCAATGCCTTACTTCGCAATTTTACATAGTGCTGATACAGAGTATGTGGGTGGTCCCTTCACACTAAGCTGGTTCGTCTACGCACAAGCCACACAGAGTGAACCGCCAGTAGTGATAGCATTCTATCGTGTCAGAGCGATCCCTAACTCTCCTGCTCAGGGACCTGCTCCGCCACTCGCTCGGTCGCCTTGCCCTCAAGTGTTGTCCCAACACTGTCTGCGGTCGGCGTCAGAGACACAAGGAGGCCAAGAAGAACAGCATGATGGACCCTTTGGAGGAGACGTACCGTCTCGTACTGGTAAGAGGGCACCCCACGCCCACCCCTTTGCCACACTGCATGTGCAGACCCATCCAATGTATGTATGTACATGTATGTATGTACGTATGCATGTATGTACGTATGTACATGTGCTGGTGCATATGTTGATCCACCTCCACTATTGTCCCTTCATCTCCTCTTCCCACCTACACCCCTCGACCATTCTGCTCACCTCTCCTTCCTCTCCCTCCCCTCCCCTCCCCTCCCCTCCTCTCCCCTCCCCTCCCTTCTCTCCCTCCCTTCTCTCCCTCCCTCCTCTCCCTCCCTCTCCTCTCCTTCCTTCAGCGCCACCGCTTGCTCGAGGAGCTGGGCTACTGCCTCCTCATCTTCTTAGTAGTGACAGCTCTGTCCCTCTCCACTGTGTTTGGGGTGACAGTGGGGGTAGACAGTGACGGTGTAAACAGATTCCCCAACGCCAATGGCGAATTCCATGTAAGACACACACAGACACACACCCACGCACACACACACACAGACACACGCACACACATGCACACATGCACGCATGCACAACACATACATACACTCACACAGATGTTACTTTTCAGTACTCATACCATTACTCTTAAAACGTAACCTTGCATTCCATGCTTCACTGTGTGCATGCATACGAGAAATCTTGTGACAGAACAGTGCACAATACACACACACACACAGTAGTCAATCACAGGCCTTGTAGATTATCACTGGAACTGTCAGTTGTTCTCACAGCTGGGGAAGGACGGACCCCCAGCTGCTAGCCGACCCAACATGCATGGTTACTTACACAAGCTTGTACAATGTAATACTCCTTTAACCACTTACTTCAATTTGAACATTGTACATAAACTGGTGAAGAAGATCTACAGTACGGATCGAACGTTCTGTGACTTAATTAAGTGACTGCTGTGTTCAAGCTCGTTAAATCTTGTTGTCCATTGTGTATGTCTTGTCCTTTGTCTTAATTGTTGTCATGGAAAAGCCAGCCAGACACCGCCCCCAATGCGCTCTGACCCCTCCCCTCCTCAGCCCTCCCCCACATGTGCTCTGACCCCTCCCCTCCTCAGCCCTCCCCCACATGTGCTCTGACCCATCCCCTCCTAGCCCTCCCCCACATGTGCTCTGACCCATCCCCTCCTAGCCCTCCCCCACATGTGCTCTCACCCCTCCCCTCCTCAGCCCTCCCCACATGTGCTCTGACCCCTCCCCTCCTCAGCCCTCCCCCACATGTGCTCTGACCCCTCCCCTCCTCAGCCCTCCCCCACATGCACTCTCACCCCTCCCCTCCTCAACCCTCCCCACATGTGCTCTGACCCCTCCCCTCCTCAGCCCTCCCCACATGCGCTCTGACCCCTCCCCTCCTCAGCCCTCCCCCACATGTGCTCTGACCCCTCCCCTCCTCAGCCCTCCCCACATGCGCTCTGACCCCTCCCCTCCTCAGCCCTCCCCACATGTGCTCTGACCCCTCCCCTCCTCAGCCCTACCTGCTCTACGTCTTGTGTGGCCTCACTGCGTGTGTGGGCGTGCTCAACCACTACCTCCTGCCCCAGCTCCGCAAGGAGACCCCCTGGATATGGGTGGCACATCCCATTATCAGACCCAAGGAGTACGGCATCTACGAAGCAACAGGTACATACATGCGTACATACATGCCGCTAGTGACTCTCAGGTAGTGGGGAGAGGGGGTATTCAGGCTGTGTGTGTGTGTGTGTGTGTGTGCCTTTTCTTGCTTCCTCATTCCTGTTCCCTCTCCTTTCACCTCTGCCCAGACGACGCCAAGATCACCATAGTGGAGCATGTCTACCTGTGGAGTTTGTATCTGGAGAAGAACGTGCTGTACCCACTGGTATTCCTGGCCGGCCTGCATACTGCAGCACCACGAGCACTGTGTGTCTTTGGACCATTGTGAGGAGCAGCAGCTGCCACATGCCACCATTGCCTACTGCTAAGAGCTAGCACTGCCGCTTTACCAGCTCCTCCCTCCCCTTCCCTCCCTCCACCCTCCTCTCCTCCCTCTCCTCCCTTCCCCTCCCTCTCCACCCACCCTCCCCTCCCTCTCTTCCAGTGGTGCTGCTTTAGTGACTACAGTGGCAGGAATGAAGATCATTCGCCAGGCATACGGGGAGTTGTCACGGCAACACATGATCTTAATACTGGCAGTGCTGTTCTTCAACTTTGACTATGCCCACCTCTCAGAGGGATTTCCCCAAGACTACTTCATCGTATCCATTGCCTTTTTCAAGGTACTACATCACAAGCACACATACATTCCCTTCCTCTCCCACCTCAAACTTCCTTCCATTCCATCCCCTCCCTTCTCCACACTCTTTCACCTCTAATCCCCCTCCCCTCCTCTCCCTCCCCTCCCCTCCGCTCCCCTTCCCCACCCTGCCCTCCCCTCTTCTCCCTTCCCCATCCCTGCCCTCCCCTCCCCTTCCTTCCCCTCCCCTCCCATTCCCCACCCCTGCCCTCCCCTCCTCTCCCTTCCCCTCCCCTCCTCTCCCTTCCCCTCCCCTCCTCTCCCTTCCCTCCCATCCAGCTGTACGACTTGCTGCTGAAGCTGAGGTTCATTTACACTTATATTGCTCCATGGAATGTCAACTGGAGCTCAGTCAAACACGTCATCATACAACCACTTCTCATACCTCGTATCCTGGACACCTGACACACACCATCCATATGTTGTCTTCAACTGTGAATTCATGCAAAGTTCCACACACGCTTAGCTTGTTGGACACACACACACACACACACACACACACACACACACACACACACACACACACACACACACACACACACACACACACACACACACACACACACACACACACACACAAGCTGTGCTCCCTTCAAGCCTGCACTCTACCCCTTGCCCTGAATGACCCTCCCCTAACGTGACCCAGACACACCCCTCATCTTCTTCATGACCCTCTCGGGAGCAGTGTTTGGTGCCCCCATCAACCCAGTCAGTGCCAGTACACTCTTCATACTCTCCTACATGAGACCAGTCAAGTTCTGGGAGAAGGACTACAAGTGAGTCCTACACCTCCCCACCTCTCCCATCTCCACCCATACCTCCCCCACCTCCACCTCCCCAACCCTCACCCCCACCTCCACCTCCCTCACCCCCACCTCCCCAACCCTCACCCCCACCTCCACCTCCCTCACCCCCACCTCCCCGACCCTCACCCTCCACTGAGTCATGTCCCCACTGATTGCAAGGCAGTTGTAGTGGTGAAGTGTGGGGCACCTCATGCATGCAAGCAAGGGCCGACTTACTCACCAAGAAGAAACACTCCTCTGCTGGGGGGAGGGTTCCTGTGACAGTGTGTGCCTCTCTCCCCAAACTTTCCCTTCCCCGCCTGCAGCACCAAGAGGGCAGACAGCAGTAACACCCGGCTAGGGTCACAGCTGGAGAAGATGCAAAGAAGTGAGTGCCTTACACCCTTACGTCTCTCACTTTGCCAGGGAAAGGTTGCTAGGCACCTTGAACGGTGTCTTCTGTCCAGTGTTTTCTCTAGGCTGTTTTTGTGGGGTGCTGCACCCCCCTATTGTGCAGATATACCCTCTATCAGTGTTTCAGAGGCTGCTGCACCCCCAGTAGGAGTCATGGCATGCAAAGCCGATCTTTATTCAATAATTATTACCAAACAGTTATACACATGCAAGTACACAGCAACTGATTGTGCAATTAGTGACACTCGCGGACGATAGGGGCTGGATTAGAGACTAGTGCTTTGGACTCCACCCTGGCGAGAACACTGCTTCTGTAACTTACATGCACCACATGACTTGTTTTGGTTGTGTGACGGGCTGGCATCACATGACCAATCATATGGCTGGCCTTTTCATTTCACCTGACCAATCACATGATTAGTCCTTCCCCATGTCACACAACTGGTTCTTTCATATCAACTGACCAATCACATGACTGGTCCTTCCCCATGTCACACAACTAACTGTATGACTGGTTCTTTCATATCAACTGACCAATCACATGACTGGTCCTTCCCCATGTCACACAACTAACTGTATGACTGGTTCTTTCATATCAACTGACCAATCACATGACTGGTCCTTTCATGTCACATGACCAATCACATGACTGGTCCTTTCTAGTCACATGATAACATAATGGTCCTTTCATGTCACAAGACCAATCACATGACTGGTCCTTTCATGTCACATGATAACATAATGGTCCTTTCGTGTCACATGACCGATCACATGACTGTACTGTGCCCTGCAGGCCAGGATCAGGACCACTACGACAGCCTCTACTACGAACACCTGACGTGGGTCCTTCAGAAGGAGCTGTGCGGCGACCTCCACTTGGGCCGCTGGGGGAGGGTCACTGCCGGAGACTTCTTCTTTCTCACCTCAGACAAGCTCAACGCACTGGTTCACATCATTGAGTATGGCAACGGTTTTGTCACCTTCCAGCTGAGGGGCCTTGAGTTTGGAGGTAGGCGGAGGGGAGGCGTGGTGGGAAGGGTGATGGGTGGTGGGGAGTGAAGGGAGGGGGTAGTGGATAGAGGAGGGGTGATGAGTGGTGGGAGGGGTGGTGGGTATTGAAAGGAGGTGATGGGTGCTGGGATGGTGGGGTAGAAGGACTGGACTGGACACATACGCACTTATGTATCTGCAGCTGAATGAAGTGGCTGTGTAGCATCTGCCTTCCTTTCTCCCCTCCCTTGCCTTCCCTTCCCCTCCCCTTCCCCTGCCCTCCCCTCCCTCTTCACACGTCCATTCAGGTACCTACTGCCACCAGCGTGAGGTGGAGGCCATCACAGAGTCCATCGTCGAGTCCTCAGGCTTCCTTTGCTGCGACTGCCGCAACATTCCCGGTGTGATGTCCTTCAACTCTGCCATGAACCAGCGGTGGAGTACCTGGGAGGTCATGTCATCCTGCTACGTACTCAAGGGCTATGGGATTGTGGAGAATCACCTCTCACACCTCTTCAACGCCTATGAGTACCGTCGGGGGTATCTCACTTACCTCGTCCAGGTGTGTGTGTGCATGTGTGTGTGTGTGTGTGTGTGCATGCATGTGTGTGTGTGCATGCATGCGTGTGTGCATGTGTGTGTACGTGTATGTGCAGCTATTCTCCCAGTCACTCTTCACTCCACCTCACTTCCCTTGCTCCACCTCCCCCGCCCCCTCCCCCACCATACAGAGCATCATCTACAAGCTCTCTCGCAGCAGACACCTGGAGGACTGGCTCCACAAAGTGGAGCTCATTGCGGACCTGGAGCCAATGGCCGATGACCGCTACGTGGACAACTGGACTAACTTCAACGACAGCCACCCCTTCCTGCTGGACTACAGCCAGACCAGGGATGGCATCACGCGCAACCTTTTTGTTGCAGAGTTCTACCCCCTCATCCAAGTCTGCACCCGACAGAGCATGGGGGAGGCGGTGAGGGACACACACTGTCATGGCGGGTGGGAGTGGGGGGAAGGGAACACTATCTGGGGGGGAGGGGAGGGGCACGCAGGGGGAGCAGGCACCACCATATTGTGGGTTGCTGGTATAGGTAATGATTGGGAAAGGTGGCAGGTGACCGATGACATTGGGACAATCCTAGGTCATCATAAAATGCTAATAGATGGAGGGTGAGTGTGCAACAGGGTACTGTGAGGAGGGAGGGTGAATGTGCAACACGGTGCTGTGAGGAGGGAGGGTGAGTGTGCAACAGGGTACTGTGAGGAGGGAGGGTGAGTGTGCAACGTGGTGCTGTGAGGAGGGAGGGTGAGTGTACCCAATACACCAAAGATGGTGACCCTTGCCTGCCATAAGGTGTGTCGTCTCTTCTTCTGCGAAGGCCAAGGAGGATTCCTTCTTTGTCACGCTGGCGTTTGCCCTGTCCCTTGCTGCGCGCAGAACCTTCCTGTCCCAAGTGCCCCAGGGCAGCAACCGAAGGTACCTGTGTTTGAATGGACATGTGTGTGTCACAATGTGTGCTTGGTGATGAGGCGTCTACTTTACTGTGTAGTTGCTGAGTATGTCTGTGGGATAGCACAGCACAGTATGTTAGTTGAGTACAGTCAGTCACAGTGTGCATTATAATGGGCATCGGCCATCGGCCGTTTTTCGTGCAAAACAGGCATGGCCGGTCAGCTATCATTCTGTGCTGACAAACTGGCTGGCCACTTGTGAGCAAGTACGTATGTAAAGAGTATTGGACATTCAAATTGGACTATATTGCCATCACCCCTCTACCACATGTGACCCCGTGTATCCAGGTATGTATGCGTGTGTGTGTTTCTTCTGACTCTCCTGCAGTTCCTCAGACTTCATGTTTGGTCTGTACCAGATGTTTGTGGGGGATGCCCGCCCTCACGAGAGGGACACGTGGCTCTTTCATGTCATTGAGTCCATGAATGATGTCATCATCCCAGCAGTGAGAATGGCCCTCAAACTACATGAGGTGAGTGTGTTCATGCAGTCACTTGTTTCTGGAGCTCCACTGCCTGCTGGACGCTGGACGCAGTGCATATGCACATATGTACTGTGTGTTCCCTGGTGCAAGTGTGTGTGTGTGTGTGTGTGTGTGTGTGTGTGTGTGTGTGTGTGTGTGTGTGTGTGTGTGTGTGTGTGTGTGTGTGTGTGTGTGTGTGTGTGTGTGTGTGTGTGTGTGTGTGTGTGTGTGTGTTTGTGTGTGTGTGTGTGTGTGTGTGTGTGTGTGTGTGTGTGTGTGTGTGTGTGTGTGTGTGTGTGTGTGTGTGTGTGTGTGTGTGTGTGTGTGTGTGTGTGTGTTTGTGTCTGTGTGTGTGTGTGTGTGTGTGTGTGTTTGTGTCTGTGTGTGTGTGTGTGTGTGTGTGTGTTTGTGTCTGTGTGTGTGTTTGTGTCTATGTGTGTGTGTGTGTGTGTGTGTGTGTGTGTGTGTGTGTGTGTGTGTGTGTGTGTGTGTGTGTGTGTGTGTGTGTGTGTGTGTGTGTGTGTGTGTGTGTGTGTGTGTGTGTGTGTGTGTGTGTGTGTGTGTGTGTGTGTGTGTGTGTACACTGCTTCTCTGCAGGAACTCTTCTCTTACAGTGGCATGTCAGAGACAGCACTCAGCACCTATAATTTGATGAGGGACATTGACCAGCGTCACATCATCACTCACGAAGGAGATAGGGCATGGAGAAATGCAGTGGTCACCAACCACCCCTCGCTGCTGGCTATAAGGTGCAGTGGATTCCTGGGGTTCTGTGTATGCATGTGCATGTGTGTGCGTGTGTGTGTGAATGGAAAGAAGTGTTCTATGGTCATGATTCAGATGATGGTCGTGTTCAGATGGTCATCAGTATACTTGCTGCTGATGTACTTGGTCACAGCCTTGGTGCCCTTAGAGACAGCGTGCTTGGCCAGCTCTCCTGGCAGAAGGAGACGGACTGCGGTCTGGATCTCATGACTGCTGATGGTCGACTTCTTGTTGTACTGAGCAAGGCGAGCAGGCTCAGCAGCAATCTTCTCAAAGATGTTGGTCACGAACGAGTTCATGATGCTCATCGTCTTGCTGGAGATGCCAGTCTCTGGGTGCACATGCTTCAGGACCTCCTCTTCTTCTTGTCCCCAGCGACCTTGGGTGCCTTGACGGCGGAAGCCTTTTTCTGGCCCTTGGCAGCAGCAACATTGCCTGGCATTATCGATCGTTTTCTTCCTTCTTATAAGCGGAGAGTTCTTAAGATTTGAGTAGCCCTCAAGTGTGAGAAGTGGCTTGACTGGTCTCTCCTGAAGGCAAAGGTGCCGAAATGTGCAGTCATCTCCATCTGCGATCAGACTGGTCAGTGCACCAACCACGCCTATCCATCTCTGATGAGAGAATCCCTTTCCTTAGGAGTAATTCCATTTCCTTTCTAGGTCTCACAGTCAATGCAGCACTCTCCACAGAGCACATCAAGGACCAGATACAGACAAAACTGGAGAGATACCTCCATGCAACAGACCAGTCCCCACTCTCATGCCAACCGAAGCTGAGGATCTACAAGGACGCAATCCTTCCTCGCCCGTCATGGCTCCTTTCCCTCACCGATCTATCATTGTCATAAGTTGAATGCTCACTAGAGCCCCTGGTAACCAAGCTCCTGAAGAACTGGTGTGGCCTCAGCTGCAGTCTGCTGACCCCTCCCTCAACTTCTTCTCCAGATCCAACAGGGCCTAGGCATCCCACCTGTGACTACCTGCTATAAGAAAGCCCAGCTCTCCCGCTACAGCCAACTGATGACATCAAAGGACTCAACCTGCCGTTTTCTTGCAAAACGCCAACACACAAGGGACACAGACACACACAGGAAGCTCAAGCCCACAGAAGAAGTGATTGCAACCATGATGGAGCACCCCAGTGCGGCAGGGAGAAGGCTGGCAGCAGAAGCCCGCAAGAGAATTGCAAGGATTGATGAGGAGAGTCTGACTACCCACGTCAGCTCCTTGGCAAAGAAACGGGACCTCTTTGCCATCAAAGAGAAAGATGACGAACTATGGAGCTCCACCGTGGCCAAGCTCCCAGAGAACCACTTTGCCTTCGCTATGGTTGCATCAGTGGACTCCCTCCCTCACAACTCCAACCTCTGCAGATGGGGGAAACTTTCATCTGGTCTGTGCACCCTCTGCTGCAAGATTGGGAGGCAGAGCAAACAAACCCTAGCACATGTTTCCAGTCACTGCCAAGCTGCCATACAACACTGCAGATACAACTCACAACATGACCGCATTCTGGAAGTCCTTTTCAAGCATCTCCAGCAACACCTCCCACCAGGAACCAAGGGAGTAGCTGACCAGCTGGCTGGGCAACCGTACACCCTTCCCACTAGCCTACTGACGGACCTGAGGCCTGACCTTGTGGTCCACTCCCCTGGTCAGCTCCACTTTCTTGAGCTCACAGTGTGCTGGGAGGCCAACTTCATGAGTGCAAAACTCAGGGAAGAGAGCGTGTGCGTACCTGCACCTGCTGGAGCAGTTGCGCAGTGTGGGAACACAAGCCAACCTATCCACGATCCAGGTCGGATGCTTAGGCTTCATCGACAGCAAGAGCCTCCACCTCCTCGTTGCCCTGGCACCAACCAGCATTAAAGTACAGAAGTCACTAACCAGCCAAATCATCAAGACAGTCATCAAAGAGTCCCACGCCATTTGGTCTCTTCAAAATCGATAACTACCTCCTACCCAACTACTGAACTCCTATTCCCCTTGCATGACAATATTTAGTATGTCCATGTCTGTCTGTGTATGCTTTAAACTTATGCATGAGTCTAAAACAGTTGTCTATTGTGCCATGCATCCCTCAGCATGTTGACAACCACTGTTTTCTCAAAAGACTCCATTTACTCATTTTGTAACGTTCTTAATAAGGAAATGTTCTTCCCAGTGTGTGTGCGTGTGTGTGTGTGTGTGTGTGTGTGTGTGTGTGTGTATGTGCGTGCGCGCGTGTGTGTGTGTGCGTGCGCGCGTGTGTGCATGCATTTACATCTCTCCTTCCTTTCCTATTCTATCACATCCCTTTCTCATCTCCACCTCTACTCCTTTCTCCCCTCTTCTCCTCTCTTCCTCCCCACCCCCTCCCGCTTGTCCTCATCCCTCAGGTATCAAAGCCAGTCACATGAATACTTCAACTACAACTCCTCCTCCAGTCCCTACAAGATGATTCGACTGACAACCAAACATGTCATGTTCAGAGTCATCAAGGTGTGAATCAGTGGGTGGGTGTGTCACTGGGTGGGTGTGTCACTAGTGGGTGTGTCACTAGTGGGTGTGTCACTGGGTGGGCATCGGTGAGTGTGACTGTTGCTAGGGTGTATGTCACAGGGTGTGAGTGTGACTGTTGCTGGGGTGTATATCACTGGGTGTGAGTGTCACTGGGTGCGACTGTTGCTGGTGTGGGTGTCACAGGGTGTGACCTTTGCTGAATTGAGTGTCACTTGATGTAGGTGTCACTGGTGTGTCCGTTGCTGGGGTGTATGTATGTCACTGGGTGTCGTTGTCACTTCGTGGGGCTGTTGCAGATGTGGGTGGTCATGGTGGGGCTGCCATCCACGGGTGCACAGGCACTCTCCAGAGGTGCTGGAGCATCAGCTCACACTTTACTTCTTCGCTCAACCTTTACTTCCTTCCGCTGCAGGTGAACCGTGAGTGTGTGCGGGGCCTTTGGACCAGCCAGCAACACGAGCTGCTCTTCATCAGGAATGACGACAGTGAGAGGGGATCCATCCAGAATGCTAAGTCGGTGTTGAGAAACATGACCAATTCCTCGATGGACTTGCCTCTCGGCTACCCCATCTACGTGTCCCCCCTCACCACCTCCTACGGCGAGGGCCATAGCATCCTCCACAACACCCCTCGCAAGATGGTCACAAGCCCCAAGTGGGTCACCCTCTCGCTCTACTCCTTGGGACGAAAGTGCCTCGTGCGTCTAAAGAAATTGGGCTCCTCCCGCTCCTCCACCATCAGCAAGCCTGCAGCCGGGCAGCCTACAGTACAGTCCGTCCCGAGGGAGGGGGAGCACTCCGGCGACGATGGGGAAATTGACAGCCTTACTGGTCTGCCCAAGGGTGCAGCGGCCGTGTTTGAGGACCCTTTTGCAGGGCAGAGTGACGACGATGACGAGGACATTTTCAAGCTGCAGTGGTTGGACAAGGAGGTAATCATCGACGACATCACCCATGTTCACGAGTCGTTCAACCTAAACTGGCTCAAGTGGCCCAACAACAGCTGGAAAGGAAAGGTCGGCAAGTCCAACTGGAGGGGCTGGTCCCCAGACGAGGGCATGGTAGCCCATGTCATCCACGAGTGGAGACCTTTCCACATCAAATCGGAGAACCGCAGCCCTCTGGACAAGGTGATGCTCCTGCTGGAGGTGGACGAACAGCACCTCGTGCTCATCAACGAGCAAGGAGTCAGTGAGAGCACACAATTCTGAGCGTGCTTCCATGTATAACTCTGATCAACTTCAGCAAGAAGAGTTCTTTTTGAACATTTTGTTTAATGTATGCAGTTTTGAGCTGCTTTTCCTGTTAATAGCGTATCCTTTTGTGTATAACTACAAGTACACTAATGCATTCCAATTATGTTGAATCTAATATAATGTGTTGCTGATAAATTCCGGCGTTTATGCGGCTTCAGTGTAGAAAGCGCCCAGCGGCGTTTACTGCTATCTGATTCTTCGCGTCGCCCCCCAGTGTGCTGGGCTCCTCGTATGTTAACTAGGAGCTACCAGGGACATCGTTTCTGATTTTGCGTGACAAGACCAGCTCCTTTCAGCTCTGCTGCCGCTCCTCGCGTGCACACGGGCCGGATGGGACAGAAGGGAAGCAGAGCGGAGCGAGAGAGCGAACCGCCGCTCAGTCGGCGCGCGGCTACTCGCATCTCCAAAGGCAAGATGAAGAAGGACGACATCATACTGGGCCAGGGCAACACCATGCACCGGATGGAGGCCACTCTGCCCATGCCTACGGAGGACGAAGTGAACGAGAAATTCACAAAGATGGTGGTAAGTTAGTGCACTGTGTGGCCTTGGGAGAGGCGCTGGCGCGTGGCAGCTAGGCCATGTGCCTTCGCGGACTGGAAGCTGAGGGCGGGCCGGTATGATATCAGGAAGTTTGCTGACACGGAGAGAGCTCCTACACGCGTTTGCCAATTATACGGTTCCATTCCGTTAGTTCTACGGGTAGTCGGGCAGGTGCTGTGCGAGCGTGTGTTCGTTTGTGAAAGACCAATGAATGCTTCTCTCCCTTAGTAGCTGCAAACATGTGCACTTCATTGCTGTTTGTTAGCTAGCTAGCTATGTGGTGGGCAACTGACAAAGTGTAAACCACCGTGGGAGGGGGCCAGCTACACTTCAGTGATAAGTGGGTGGTGTGTGTGTGTGTGTGTGTGTGTGCGTGTGTGTGTGTGTGTGTGTGTGTGTGCATGTGTGTGTGTGCATATGCAGGGGTAAGGGGGATGAGGAGAACACCTACCAACCGTATATATATTTTGCCCCCCAATGGGAAAGGTATGTTCCAAAGAAAGGTCACGATGCATGATAATTGCACTGATAATTGCCTGTTGTGTGTGTGTGTGTGTGTGTGTGTGTGTGTGTGTGTGTGTGTGTGTGTGTGTGTGTGTGTGTGTGTGTGTGTGTGTGTGTGTCTGTGTGTGTGTGTGTGTTAGGTGCAGCACCGGAGTACAGTAAGTGCATACATAAACAGTGTTACTACTGATGCACTCCCCCGGAAGCATATGCAGGATTACCCTGGACACTCCCCCTGGGGTGCCTCCTGTAATACATGCACCAGCTAGCCCTTAGACATTCCCCAGGGATACTGCCTGTAATAGCATTCAGCCAATTACCCTGGACACTCCCCCCAGTGTATCTCCTGTGATAAGGTAGAGAGAGTGAGAAACCGAGGACACAACGAGACTGTCAGTGCACGAACCAAGAACTGTATACCTATCCACTTTGCTGTAATGTAATGAATTGTGCTCTGTTTCATGATACCATGATCTCAATGGTGTCAGTGTGTTGTGTGAATGGGTTAGGTTACAGGTGGAAAAGGAGGAATATGGTGAAAATTCCAGTGCAGAGAGTCATACATTGTGTGTTGTTTCGGACCACCATGTGCATCTGTGTGCAATTTAATTGCATGTGCATGTGCATACGTGTGTGTAGATGTGTACATGCATGCTTGTACTGGCCATGTATGCCTCTGTGTGTGCGTGTACGTATGTATTTGTGCGTACACATAGTACAGTAGCTTGCTTACCAAGGTCCATACCACCTCCCTCCCTCCTCCCTGCTCCACAGGACGAACTGGGGTTGAACCAAGGCCTCATGCAAGACTTGACGGTGGAGAAGAAGTGGATCATCTACTGCTCCCGAATACAAGTGAGTTTCCTGCTGGGGAAGATGGCTACCACATTTAAGGTCCATTTACTGTTCGTGTCTCATTTGTCATCCTTAATGCGTTCTCATGTGTGTGTGTGTGTATGTGTGTGTGTGTGTGTGTGTGTGTGTGTGTGTGTGTGTGTGTGTGTGTGTGTGTGTGTGTGTGTGTGGTGTGTGTGTGCATGTGTGTGTGTGCATGTGTGTGTGCGTGCGTGTGCGTGTGTGTGTGTGTGTGTGTGTGTGTGTGTGTGTGTGTGTGTGCCTGTGTGTTGGTTGCTTCACTCACTGCCTGTGTGAGCCTATGTCTTGTGTACTTGCCATGTTCGTAAGTAATCTTGAATGTAACGCCTTGCCCTTGTGTGGCAATGTATGCATACGTGCAACACACACAGTCAGTGAGTTACCGAAGCTATCCTTGTTGCCATGGTGACCCACTCCCAAGTGTAGATACTGTAGCTCTAGTAATGTTGAACATTGAAGCCCTATACCGAGCTAGTGTGGTCTACGTGCCAGGTATCCCCTAGTGTATACAACAGCAATTACATACATTAGGGGTTCCCTCATTGTGGCATTGAAAATGGTTTGTATGCAAGTTAATTGGTAATGACTATCCAGTGTAACATAGTTGGGCAGCTGTGTCTCCAGTGACCACAACACTATACTGGAGCAGTGAGGCTGTATGGACACACTGTCTCCCTCCATCACATCCGAAGAGGAGGAGCAATGTGTCTGTAATGACAGCGTTCAGATTGACCAATATTAGATTATCACATACTCAGTTCTGCACAGGTAGGTTCACACTAGCTATGTACGTTGGAAACTGTGAGTACAAATGTTTCTTTCTGCAGCTGTATTACGTCGATTATGACATACTCAGTTCTAGGGTCACACTAGGGTCTTCAGTGTATGAAGGAGGAACCTGTAAGCTGCCGAAACGCTTGTACTCAAAGTTTCCTGGCTTGTGTGAACCTAGACCTGAGCATGAGTGATCTACCTAGCCACTAAGGCCTCATCAAGATAGATTATCACACACGTTGGATGCTGTGTGTGGCCTAGCCCTCATGACTCCTGAAGACGCTGTGCAGTGGTGTCTGGATGTGTGTGACACAATTGGGTCATGATGGCAGCTCTGGCATGGATGGCGGGTGGCCATGCACCAGGGAGCTGCTAAAAGCAGCTGGCGGCCTGAATTTGTGCCTGCCTTGTACAGTGCCGCATGCGTCCAGTATCACTTTCCCTCAATACATGTACAAACGTGTACATATGTGTATGTACACACATGTATAAAACACACTCCCCTCAGCCCTGCCTTTTCACACACATGCAGCATGTACATACAGATGTATGTATGTATGTGACGCTGTACTGGTGCCACCCGCCCACACAATGGTGTTCTTCCTGTTACAGCCATGCCTACAATGTGCTGCTTGGTGATGTGTGCACGTTTGGCAGCAGTCACTGTACTGTGTGTAGGGTGCCTACCTTGTGTTCGTAGGTGATGTAAGTTTAGCTGTCTACCAAGAATGCTGCTGCAATTACTAGATTTCGTGCAGGCTCTGGCCCTCTTGTGCACGGTGCATGGCTCGCAATGAAACAACTGTGTTGGCAGTGCATGACTGTGCATGACTGTATGTTGTGAGGCCAAACAGGGGGGGAGGGGGAGGGTCAGGTGTTTATGACAGGAGCAGTGACTCCAAACACCAAATGTGATTTCCAATGAATGTGATTGGTAGGAATGTGACCTTGGAAAAATGGAATTTGAGCAGCCAGCCAGCTGTTGCTCCCTGTCCTGCTCCTCGTGTCCTGTAATACAAGGGGGCAGGTATGAGGGCCTGCTGTGATGGCCTGTGACGAGGCTATGTCAATGTGGCCACAGAGCTGCCACTGTTTGTGTGGGGGGGGGGGGGGGAGGGGGGGGTTGATCACTTGGCGGTCATCAAGATTACATACGTACGTACTCTCTTGGTGCTTGTGGGGGGTTGGGTATTCAGTTGACATGTGTAGAGGTTCTCTGATGTACCAGTGCAATAGCTGTGTGGTTGGAATCCAGTCAAGGGTTGAGGAATGCTTTCACATTGCATGCCGTTACATTTGGTGGATTCCACCCCACATTATGTGAAGTCCAGTGAGCAATGGGACAGGGCCTGTAGGCAAATTGCGTTTGTTTAATGAAGCTGTTGATGTGTAGTGGTGTGTAGCTAGCTCCACCCCACTACCAGGAGACCAATTCCTGTGTGTGTACAATAGCCCAGCTCCCACTAACCACAGGCCTGTGAGAGGCTCTCATCAGCAGCCAGGGGCTATTATACAAAGTGCATACGTACATATCTGTGGGCTGTTATTTTGTTATCTGAGATGGTTCGACCATCCTACATCTGACCGAGTGTAAGAATAGCTCTGTTCTATATATATATACACATGTAGCCCAACCCACCTGATACTGGCTGTGCTGGTGTGTAACCAGTTGTGCATATGACCAGTTGTGATGAGCAGTGTGTGTACAGTCCACCACACTAGGCAAAGGACACTCTGCACACGGCTACAGTGTACAGTGTGAAGTCAGTAGTAAGGGCCATACGTACATTAGGAAGCCCTAGTGTGTAATTAGTTTGCCTCAGGTATGCATTTGGCACAATGATATTCTACCTACAGTATTAGTGATTGGGTGACCCTGACTGCTGGAGTGTGTGCACGGTGTGCGCGTGTGTGTGTGTGTGCGTGTGTGTTGTGCTCTGTCTAAGGTGTGTGGTGGGAGGCATGGTGTTGCTATGACATTGCTCTGTCCCTACAGAGAACATTATCTCGTAGTGTTGTATCCATAGCAACAGTTAAATGTGAAGTCC
Source organism: Aplysina aerophoba (assembly GCA_949841015.1). Taxonomy (NCBI): domain Eukaryota; kingdom Metazoa; phylum Porifera; class Demospongiae; order Verongiida; family Aplysinidae; genus Aplysina; species Aplysina aerophoba. The sequence continues at coordinate 4,652,702 of OX465045.1, forward strand.
TTGTGTGTTCAGACTGGGTGACTCTACTGAATGTGTTTGTGGTAGACTGGGCAGCAGGGCTGTTGTTAGACGAGGTTCCTGTTCTGCTCCTTCCAGGACATTGCAGCTGGCCAGCCAGCCAGTCACCCTGAGCACTACATTCACGCCATTGCAGACATATCAGGGGTGAGTGCAGCTGGTGCCTTCTGGACTGGGTGATGCCAAGGGTCGTTACTTTGGGGTCTTCATCACTTGATCAGTGCAATTTCTCATTTGAAGTGAGGGTTTCTCAGCTGGCACACCTGAAGAAGGCCAGAGCATCTGGTCGAAACGTCGGCAAGGTTTTCAACCCTGTTTTGAAGCTGGTATTCGAGAACTACCCTTTCTCAATTTCTCACTTACTGTTTGCCTTGAGGACCTTGTTAAGTCACAGAACGTTATGACTGACGAAGACCCCAGAGGTCCTTATGTTGCGCTAATTGTCCTTCTTTGCTGCCCGTTTGCTCAACAACTGCACCTCACTTTGGGCAACTCTGTTGCTTAGCTCTCTGCCACAATGTCATGCATATAATTGCCAAGCCAAAAGGGAAGGCAACTAATTGTGATGCGTTGTCGCTTTGCGCATGTACGTATATTATATATATATCTTTATATATATATATATATTTATATATGTATATCCGTTCCACTCAACCCGAGACACCTTGATTGCACCTTTGCCAGCAGCTCGTAGACGCCACACACGATCTACACTTCACCATCATTGGCTGCAAATCGGCTCGCTACGTACGTATACTCACTTCAGAGCTGTACACTGTGTTCAGCTCCCCCTTGTACTCTATCGCGTGCTAAATGGTGTCGGCCATTTTGGGTGTGGTCACTCACCCCACGTGGCCCGGGCCCCTGCCTAGGGGTAGCGCAAGAGGTCCACGCAAGCAGGACTCGTGTGAATATATGTGGGTGTTGATTGGATAGCACGTACACCCTGTGCAAGAGACAATGAAGCTATATATTCAGCCTGCTCTTCGACAGGCGCGTGCACAAGCACAACACTGAGCCTGCTCAAGTACGTATGTATGTGCTTCCATGTTACTGAACAGCAACTGCTAAGTGATCACTCATTCACACGCAGTCCATCCCTATCCTACGTACCATGCATTCTTCGGCATGCACAGCGATGCAGTTGAGTGTTTGCAATGCATCCACGAGCTTCTTTGTCTGTCAGCTTCTTCACCTTTCAGGCATGTGCTCTTCTCCAGCGAGGCGCTAATTGCTTTTTAATGTGCCCTAGTTGTACATTTTGTATTGCAATGATGATGTAACACATGACAATGATGATGTCACACATGTGCAGAGGCTCAGCCAAGGAGGCACTGCAGAGGATGCTGACTCAGAAGAGAACATCAGGGTAGCCAATGACCTGAGGACAGACCTCCGGACCCAGCCTCTGAGGTAGGTGGGCAGGGGAAGGAGGTGATTTGTGTGTCAGTCATTGCAGGTGGTGGGTGACTCCACAAAGCACTTGTGGTAGGTTTGCTGCAGTTGGCACTTGTAGCACACTTGATCCGTGAGCAAACAATTCAAAGCAAGGCTTGGCAACACACGAATGCACACACACACACGTACGTGCAAAACCTGGGCAGGAATGATTTTATTGACATTATGCTCATAAAAGGAGGCTGACGCCATGTCAGTATTGCATAAGACACAACTTTAATAAAGCACACATTATAGGGTGTGCCCTCAGACCTTGGGAGAAAAATGAGTAAGATGAGACGGACCAAATGGTCTACAATGTTGCCAGCGATCGATTGCTTTGAATCATTCTCCAAGGAAACCTGGAGCAATGATTTCGATTTACATTTTTTAGTTAGACCAATAATACGTAATTATAAGTCTAGCACACATGCGCACTGCCTGTGATACAGTACATACACATGTAAACACATGCACATTGTAGTATAGTACTCATAGAAAAAGGTGAATAATAGGATGAACAGTCAGATGGTGCAAAGTTATACAGCAAGTTAGATTGCCAGCAAGCTGGGGGAGATTCAGTCCCCCAGCCGGCCCTCTCCGTGGACGAGGTCGATTGGATGATCACTGAACTTGATCTCATTCACAGGCGCATGTACTTGGTACAGCCCACTACATTGTACTTGTTATAGCCTACTTCACTGTACTCCATTGCACAGTACTGCACGTATATAACTTCCTTGTCTCAGCGACTCATTATGTGCTTTACAGTGTATGAACTCATTGCCAGCTAATTAAAGTGGTTATAACCTTGATGAAATCACCCCTAACAGCTGCTTGCTGCAGGGCTCTGTTTTGGCACCAGGTGACTACGTAGTCAGACCTTGCCCCCCCCCCCCCCCCCTTTCTCTCATGTGGTGACCTCCTGTAGCAGCAATGTAAACCCTCAGATCTTCCCGAGTGCTCAGATACAGTAATTGATTTTGAAATCTACCTCCCTTGTCTCCATTGCATGTGAGCCTGTTAAGTGTTGCAAGTTTTGCAGGTTCTGTACATGAGGTGGTGCAGGCTCATTGGTGGGAAGAGCTAGTGAGGGGAGATTTATTGAGCGATAGCGCAGTTGTTGGTGTTCATAAATAGTCTACATCCAGGACGTTTCAAACCGTTGATCTTTGCAGTTTTATACCAGCTGAGGAAGTTCTACGGATTGAAACGTCCTGGATGTAGAGTGCTTCTGAACTCCAGCGGCTGCGCTATTGTGCAATAACTTTCCCTTCAAGCAGGTACTGTACATGTCAGGGCTTAGGTGCTCCAGACCTACTAAAAGAGTTCTACAATGGCTTATGCACAGTTTGCAGTCTAAAGAATCAAGTAATATACAGAAGTACAGCAATGAGAGTGTGTCTGCATGTAGATCACACAGATCATGAAGCCCCATACACATGTACATGGAAGAGCTGGAGTGAAGGTTACTCCCTTAGTCTCCTCTTGCACCAGATGAGGTCTGCCTCCTATCCCCTTCCACTCCTCCCTTCTTTCCCCTCCCATGTCAGGTTCATCGAGAAGTTCATCAAGAACAAAGGACTAGAATGCCTCCTCAATTTCCTCATTAGTATGCCGCAGGACGTGAGGTGAGTGGGCAAACCTTGTGGAGCCGGTGGTAGTCATGTGAAATAATGTAACGTCTGTTGTAGTGACTCTGTTTGTACATACCTGCAGTACTGTATGTAGCAATACGTACAACGCCCTTAGCTGTGTGCAATAATCAGCTCGCTAATTCCTACACAGTCATCAGCTGTTGCTGTGCGTTGTTAGAAGACTGCTACTTGTGGAATCCCAAAGCCAGCATCAATCAGTGACATTTTAGGTGCTCACTCATGTGTGCATTGTGTATATCTGGCCTTGTGTCCATGGTGGAGTGCGTCTGCAGTGACCAACTACTTTCAGAGGTGTTCTCTGCATGCACCGTGTGCATGTATGCGTACGTATGTTATACTGCAGACTTGTGTTGTTGACAGGACGGTACGTACGCTGTCTCCTTCATCGTGTCCTGCACGGCCAGACAGAGTACAGTTGGCAGAGCAGTTGCCTGTGCTTGGGTACCTACTCCAGACCTGCTACAAGTGTTCTACAGTAGCTCATGCACTGTTTGTGTAGCCTGGTCCAAGAAGCAAGTAGTATAGTACAGCAGTTGCTCATGATTGCAGTGTCCACCGTCCTGTTCGTTGGAGTTGTGCTTCCTCCTCCTTTGCCCTCTGTAGGCAGAGCCATCTGCATTATGTCATTGTGGCCTGCATCAAGGCACTCATGAACAATCAGGTGAGCTGCACACAGGGGCATCCTCAGGGCAGGGCTGTATTTACTGTGGCTCCTCCCCTGCAATAATAGCGGGGTCGAGCCCATGTGTTGGCCCACCCAGTTGGGATCAAGATAATCGCTCAGAGCATGAAGACGCACAGTGTCAAGATCAAAATTCAAGGCAAGCTCAGGCAAACAGATCTGTGTGCCTTAAACACACAGTGGAACCTGTGTGTAGTGGTCACATGCACTTGAACCTGTGTGTAGTGGTCACATGCACTTGAACCTGTGTGTAGTGGTCACATACAGTGGTATGTAAGTACGTACGTACCTGTGTACCAAGCCTCCACTTGCTGTGTGTCTCCACCATTTCCTCTAGTGCTGGAGATTCTGGGTGCTGTCTGTCTTGTCCCTGGAGGCCACAAGAAAGTGCTGGAAGCAATGGAAGAGTTCCATGAATTTGCAGTTGAGAGAGCACGCTTCCAGGTACTTTACTGTAGTATGGGAGGGGCACCTGGTGGGGTGGGGTGGGAGGGGCACCTGGTGGGGTGGGGTGGGAGGGCACCTGGTGGGGTGGGGTTGGAGGGACACCTGGTGGAGTGGGGTGGGAGGGCACCTGGTGGAGTGGGGTGGGAGGGCACCTGGTGGAGTGGGGTGGGAGGGGCACCTGGTGGGGTGGGGTGGGAGGGGATGTGGTGGAGTGGGGTTGGAGGGGCACCTGGTGGAGTGGGGTGGGAGGGCACCTGGTGGAGTGGGGTGGGAGGGGGACGTGGTAGAGTGGGGTGGGAGGGGATGTGGTGGAGTGGGATAAGAGGGGGACACGTGGCGGAGTGGGGTGGAAGGGGCACCTGGTGTTTTACAATGCTTTTCTCTCTTCCATCAGACAATCGTCTGGGACCTGTACGATAGTTTGGAAGGTGTCCAAGATCCATCATCATTGCAGATAGCTATCATGTCATTCATAAATGCGCTCATCAGCTTCAAAGCAGGCGAGGTACGTATGTAGGAGCTCAGTCTGGGAGGGCAAAGCCTCCGACCACACAAACACATGCACCCCACTTGCCATGCCAACCACACTGGCTAATGTCAGACCTGTCAGCGTATATTGCTTTTGACGGGTGCAGAACCCTTCTAAGAACCTCACTGAAGACTTAAGTTTGACAGTGTGCCCTCCTCATCACCCATCACACAGCTTGCAATCACACTTGTCTCTTCTGTCTGTGTATTCAGGAGAGCCTGGAGATGAGGATGCACTTACGGTACGAGTTTATGGTGTTGGGTGTGGAGCCCATCCTCCACAATCTCAGGGCTCTCAACATTGGGCCATTGAACAAGTATGTACGCATGTGTCTGTATGTATGTTGATGGGAAGTTTCGAGGTTTCACTACTCACTGTACGCATGCACACACACACAGGCATCTGGACATTTTTGATTTGGTCCGTGGAGATGATGAGCGGGAGATGGCCACTAGGCTAGGCTTGGTGAGCTGCGTGGTGTGCAGTACATACATACATACGTACATACACATGGCAGAGATATTGTACCGTGCGTATCTGCCATGTGTGTGGATGTTGCTGTCACAGCACCTCCTTGAAGCTTCTCTATCATGCCGTCCCCACCCCTCCTCCCTCATGCCATCCCCACCCCTCCTCCCTCATGCCATCCCCACCCCTCCTCCCTCATGCCATCCCCACCCCTCCTCCCTCATGCCATCCCCACCCCTCCTCCCTCATGCCATCCCCACCCCTCTCCTCCCTCATGCCATCCCCACCCCTCCTCCTTTCTGTCCCTGCCTCTGCTCCTCCCTCAGCCGGACCTGGAGGCCACCAGCATCACAAGTGTTGCAGATGCCCTCATTCAGCGCACACAGTATAGCACGGCTCAAGACCACCTGAGGTCCACCTTGGCCCATGCTTGCCTTTTGCCAGGTGAGTCACATGACCATCACATGACCATCTCGCGATCCCCACACAAGGTAACCTGTTCGGTAGCCCATGATTTCTTTCCACGTCTTGCACCTCGCAGTGGACGATGTCCACTTTGCCAAGTACTTCCAGCTCATTGAGCGTCTGGTGCAACAGGTGGTACTGCAGCAGGAGAAGGGCTACGACCCGGATGTGGCCGCAACCAAGCTGGACGTCAAGCAGCTAGTGCAGCAGTGAGCACCGTGCAACATGCGCATACACATACACACCGTGTGAATGAGGTACTGCACTTGCCATCACCTTGTACTGCATGTCATGTGTTGCACTTGGTCTGTTGTGCTGCATACATCACATTTAGCGTCTGTCCATGAGTTGGAGCAGTTGGGCTGAGTTGGCCACCCGTGTTATTGAGTTGAATGAAGAGTGCCTGCCTCCTACGTGTTCGTGTGCATGTACTCCACTCATACAGTAGGCCATGTATAGAACATTTGTAGTGGACCGTCACATGTCTGCCTTGTGCTGACTCCTTGCCGTCACATCATGACAACGTGTCACTGTCATCATCTTGTCCCTTGTGACAGTTATGTGAAGGAGGATCAGTTGCGCAAACTACAGAAGGAACTGGAGGAGGTCAAAGAAAGTTAGTGCTGAGGATGCAACATGTGTCATGTGACTGTCATGTGACTTTCATGTGACTCACAGGTCGAGATGAATTGAGAGTCAAGGTGGCAAGCAAAGACCGTGAGGTGGAGGCCATCCGTACTGAAAAGGTACACAACCAGTGCTAGTCATAGTACCTGTGGGTGTATATACGTGCGTGTGTAGTTAGTGTATTATGTACGTAGGTGCATGCAGTGTTGGTGCAGTTGGAACAAGGAGCTGCTTCCCTCCCCTCACTGCTTTAGGACTCCTTCAGGGTGGAGTTGGAGACCTTGCGTGTGCACAATGAGCGTCTGTTGGCAGAAGTGACAGACAAGCAGGAGCTGGCACGGCAGGTGCATAGTCTCCCGGCACACCAGCTAGCTGCCTCACCTCGCTCTCACCACATGTGCACCTACTCCCAGTCTCCATCAGTGCGGAGGGTGTACACTATTGTACAAGCTGTTGTGTGGCAGCCACCCAGTGGCCTGAGTGGTGCTAGTTGTCCAGGAGGCCTTTAGTGAAGGATTACCGATCCCCAAGCTGTGTGCTGTGTAGTGATGGTGTGTAGTGTAGTGATGATGTGTTGTGTAGTGACATGGTAAGTGCTGTATAGTGCCACTGTGGGTGGCGGCTGTTTGAGCTTGGTCTCCTCTCCTGTTCCTTCCTGCTGAGCAGAATGAAGAGCTTCGTGCCCGGTGCCACCAGCTGGAGGAGGCTCTGAAGGGGAATGGGGACATCAAACTGGAGGACCTCCCACCCCCTATAGCTGCCCCGCCTCCCCCACCCCCTCCAATGGCTGCCCCTCCCCCTCCCCCACTCCCTGGCGGTCCTCCTCCCCCACCCCCACCTGGTGAGAGCTAGTGTGTGTGTGTGTCTGTGTGTGTCTGTGTGTCCAAACTAGTGAACTACAGTATGTCCATACATACAGTACATAGTCAGTGAACTGTTCCTTTCAATAGTCTCCCTCTGCACCACCCCCTGTGCGTCTGCTGCTAGGTGCCCCTCCCCCTCCCGGTGGTCCAATGGCCCCTCTCATGATCAACCTCCCCAAGAAGAACATCCCCAAACCCTCAAATCCTCTCAAGTCCCTCAACTGGTCCAAGCTCCCAGACCTGAAGGTTAAAGACACCGTCTGGATGGGACTGGACGACTCACGGGTGGGTGTGGTTCAACTTGAGTGGGTGTGGTTCAACTTGAGTGGGTGTGGTATAGAGGTATTGGAATAGCAGTGAGTGAATGTAGTCCACAGGTGTGGGTGCCATGTGGTGTGGTGTAGTGTAGTGTGGGTGCCGTGTGGTGTGGTGTAGTGTGGGTGTCGTGTGGTGTAGTGTGGGTGCCGTGTGGTGTGGTGTGGTGTAGTGTGGGTGCCGTGTGGTGTGGTGTAGTGTGGGTGCCGTGTGGTGTGGTGTAGTGTGGTGTAGTGTGGTGTAGTGTAGTGTGGGTGCCGTGTGGTGTGGTGTAGTGTAGTGTGGGTGCCGTGTGGTGTGGTGTAGTGTGGGTGCCGTGTGGTGTAGTGTAGTGTGGGTGCCGTGTGGTGTGGTGTAGTGTAGTGTGGGTGCCGTGTGGTGTGGTGTAGTGTAGTGTGGGTGCCGTGTGGTGTGGTGTAGTGTGGGTGCCGTGTGGTGTGGTGTAGTGTGGGTGCCGTGTGGTGTGGTGTAGTGTGGTGTAGTGTGGTGTAGTGTAGTGTGGGTGCCATGTGGTGTGGTGTAGTGTGGGTGCCGTGTGGTGTGGTGTAGTGTGGGTGCCGTGTGGTGTGGTGTAGTGTGGTGTGGTGAGGTGAGGTTAGTTGAAGTGTGATGTGGTGAGTTGATGTGCTGTAAGCAGGCCAGTTGAGCTGAGGAGCATGCACTGTCAGCTCAACGTCTGCACGCTCCCTCCACCTGACCCACTCCACAGGTGATACAAAGTATGGATCTAGTGGAGTTCGACAGGGTCTTTTCAGCCTACCAGAAGGTGTGTTTGTCAGCAAACTGACAGGGGTACTCTGACATGGCTAGCTGTACTGTGCCATGCATCTAGAACTCACACTTGTCATTATCAGCTGTTTACTGCACTCTCATTACCTCTCTCCCCCCCTTCACCACTGCTTTGTCCTGTGGTTCTGCTGGGCACCCTGCTGTGACTGTCTCTGAGTCACCTTTGTGTTTGTGCCCACTTGATGTGCTTGTCTTGACCATCTTTATTCTTCTGCGTGCACTCATGTTTCTCAACTACCCTCCCCTCCTCCCCATGGTAACCTTCAGAATGAGGTGGATGGTGCCGCTTCTGCACCTTCCGTGAAGGAGGTCAAAGAGATGTCCCTTCTGGATGGCAAGAGAGCCCAGGTATGTGAGGTGTGACGATGTGGGTGGACTGTGACAATGTGGGTGGACTGTGACAATGTGAGGTGTGACAATGTGGGTGGACTGTGACAATGTGAGGTGTGACAATGTGGGTGGACTGTGACAATGTGGGTGGACTGTGACAATGTGAGGTGTGACAATGTGGGTGGACTGTGACAATGTAAGGTGTGACAATGTGGGTGGACTGTGACAATGTGAGGTGTGACAATGTGGGTGGACTGTGGCAATGTGGGTGGACTGTGACAATGTGAGGTGTGACAATGTGGGTGGACTGTGACAATGTGAGGTGTGACAATGTGGGTGGACTGTGACAATGTAAGGTGTGACAATGTGGGTGGACTGTGACAATGTAAGGTGTGACAATGTGGGTGGACTGTGACAATGTGAGGTGTGACAATATCAAGTGTGACGGTATGGGATGTGACAGTATGGTCAGTGATGGCGTGCTGTGCAGTATGTACAGTGAAGTGGAGGAGGGGGTGCGGTACATTAGCATGTTGCTATACATACAGTCTCAAGTCTTACATGTGTGCATGAAGCAACAGCCACTCTGAGTGCATAACCACTTGGTTCACTTGGCCCCCGTCACTCCCCATCTCTCCCAGAACTGCACCATTCTCCTGTCACGACTGAAGCTGACCAACAGAGAGCTGCGGCGCATTGTCCTCACGATGGACAGGGATGACCACCTTCCCAAGGACATGGTTGAGCAGGTGAATGGCCGGCCACACACACACGCACGCACACACACACCACTCACATACAGGTTCCTAGTGACCTCCCCTCCCCTCCCCTCCCCTCCCCTCCCACCCAGTTACTGAAGTACGTCCCAACTGAAGGCGAGGTAGAATCTCTAGAAGGCAATGCCCATGAGGTCGACAGGTTTGCTGTGGCAGATCGCTTCTTCTATGAAATGAGCAGGTGTGTGTGCTGGAGCATTCTCCCTCCCTTACTTACATTGTGTGTGTCCAACTGAGATTAGAGACCTTTGAGACCATGGGGACAAACTTCCTGGGTGGGGCTGTGGGTGTGGTGTGGGTATGGACGTGGGCCTCTTCCTTACAGCAGACCGGTGTGTGCTGTGCAGACGAAGGTTGCTTGACATGGAAGTCATCGTACATTTTGTGTGCCCTTTTCTGAGTGAGGTTATAGAGTCAAAACAAGATGCACTGTCACATAACTGACACTGTGACAAAATGCACTGTCACATACTGACACTGTGACAAGATGCACTGTCACATACTGACACTGTGACAAGATGCATTGTCACATAACTGACACTGTGACAAGATGCACTGTCACATAACTGACACTGTGACAAAATGCACTGTCACATACTGACACTGTGACAAGATGCATTGTCACATACTGACACTGTGACAAGATGCACTGTCACATAACTGACACTGTGACAAAATGCACTGATGCACTGACACTGTGACATCGTGAGTAGCTGGCCCTCGCATCCTACCCTTGTCCAGGATCCCGCACTATGGTCAGAGAATGAAGTGTCTGCACTTCAAGAAAACTTTTGTGGATCGTTTGAACGAGGCTAAACCCAAGGTGGAGGCCATCCTGAGCGCCAGCCGAGAGGTCATGGTGAGCAAGAAGCTGAAGAAGCTGCTTGAGGTTGTGCTGGCCTTTGGCAACTACATGAACAAAGGCCAAAGGGGAAATGCGTATGGGTTCAAGATCTCCAGCCTCAACAACGTCATTGACACCAAGTCCAGCGGTAACCGAGACGTCAGCCTGCTTCACTACCTGGTAGAGACACTGGAGAAGAAGGTGAGGATTTGCTGTTAATACGATTGTGCGCCCTGGACACATGCTTGTCCTGTCAACCCCCATCTGGACTTCCTGATGGGCCGGCCCAGGGTACTGTTTTCCTCAAATAGAGTTCAGACCTACACTTGTTTCTTTCCAGAGGTTTTGACCAAGCTTTTCCTTTCTCGCTAGGGCACACACACACTGGCTCCCTCGGGCCCTCACCACCTGTGGACTACCTAATCTCCATTGTCCACACAGCTCATCTTGACCCCTGCTATTATGTACGTAGTTACAAATTACCTGACAAGGAGAATAGGGGCTGAGTGTAGCACTAATGTACGTACGTATTGTGACTATCGCTCTAGTTTCCATTCACTTTCTCTACTTACAATACGGTGCACCTTCACTGCTCCCTCTATTGTCCGTATACGTACAGTGGGTGGCCAAGAAGGTGTGCTGCTGTGTTGCTTCGTTTACTCCCCTCCCCTCCCCTCCCCCTCCCTCCCTCCTAGTTCCCCGAGGTGGTCACACTGGGTCTTGAGTTGCCACATGTCCCTGAAGCCTGCAGAGTCAAGTGAGCAGCATTCTCTCATTGGTCATGTGATTGACAGGGGGCGGGGTTCAGCAGGTTCAGTGTTTATGAAGGCATGCACATACTGTATCAGTATAGTGTATTGTGTGTGTGTGTGTGTGTGTGTGTGTGTGTGTGTGTGTGTGTGTGTGTGTGTGTGTGTGTGTGTGTGTGTGTGTGTGTGTGTGTGTGTGTGTGTGTGTGTGTGTGTGTGTGTGTGTGTGTGTGTGTGTGTGTGTGTGTGTGTGTGTGTGTGTGTGTGTGTGTGTGTGTGTGTGTGTGTGTGTGTGTGTGTGTGTGTGTGTGTGTGTGTGTGTGTGTGTGTGTGTGTGTGTGTGTGTGTGTGTGTGTGTGTGTGTGTGTGTGTGTGTGTGTGTGTGTGTGTGTGTGTGTGTGTGTGTGTGTGTGTGTGTGTGTGTGTGTGTGTGTGTGTGTGTGTGTGTGTGTGTGTGTGTGTGTGTGTGTGTGTGTGTGTGTGTGTGTGTGTGTGTGTGTGTGTGTGTGTGTGTGTGTGTGTGTGTGTGTGTGTGTGTGTGTGTGTGTGTGTGTGTGTGTGTGTGTGTGTGTGTGTGTGTGTGTGTGTGTGTGTGTGTGTGTGTGTGTGTGTGTGTGTGTGTGTGTGTGTGTGTGTGTGTGTGTGTGTGTGTGTGTGTGTGTGTGTGTGTGTGTGTGTGTGTGTGTGTGTGTGTGTGTGTGTGTGTGTGTGTGTGTGTGTGTGTGTGTGTGTGTGTGTGTGTGTGTGTGTGTGTGTGTGTGTGTGTGTGTGTGTGTGTGTGTGTGTGACCAAAGTTTCCATCATCTTGTACGTAGCATGTCTGAGCTAGATAAAGAAATTGGTCAGTTGCGAGCGTCTCTGCGTGAGGCCCAGAATGAACTCGAGTACCAGAAGAAGCGCACCGACCGTGACCTGCAGGACCTCTTTGTTGTTGTCATGGATGACTTCATGAAGTCAGCAAGTGACTCATTTACAACATTGGAGGGGACCGTCTTAGAAATGAAGGAGAGGGTAGGTTGGAGGGAGAGGTGGAGAGGGAGGTTGGAGAAGGAAGGTGGGAAGGGAAGTGGGTGAGGTGAGGTGAGGAAGGGAGGTGGGAGACGGGAGAGGTGAGGAGGGTAGATGGGAGAGAGGTGGGAAGGGAGGTGGGAGAAGGGAGGTGGGAGAGGGTGAGGTGGGGGTTGGAGGTGGGAGAAGGGAGGTGAGGAGGGTAGATGGGAGAGGGGTGGGAAGGGAGGTGGGAGAGGGGAGTTGAGCAGGAGAGCTCACGTCTGGGGAGAGGGCATGGGATCGTTTGGGTGCTAACAGTTGTTTGTGAGTGGCAGCTGTAATGTGACATATACGTATCATGTAATTGTTAAGAGTTGCTAAATGTGTACTGCTCTCACATCCTTCAATGCTGCTGTAGTTTGAGAGAGCCTTGTGCTTCTACAGCGAAGACCCACAAACAATGACACCTGATGAGTTCTTTGGGATATTTAGCGCCTTCATTCAATCATTCCAGGTAATTTGCAGACACACACACACACACACACACACATTCAATGCACTCCACGTGCATATACGTACCTCTCTACCTACAGCATCCATTGCTAAAAGAAACTTGTTAACAGTTACCTTCCTTCCTTCCTCTGCAACAGGACGCCAAGACAGAGAATGAAACCATGAGAAGGAGGCGCGAGGAGGAGGCCAAAAGGAAACGACAGATGGAGGAGGTGGGTCCGACAGAGTGTAGTTCATCTATCTCACTGGGTACCCCACTACACAGTTATTGTGTGGAGAGTGTGGCATTGTGTACATATATACGTACATACGTATGAACACACAATACTTACATATGCACATACTGTACTACACAAGTTGAACACACACACACACACACACACACACACACACACACACACACACACACACACACACACACACACACACACACTCTACTGGACCCCCTCCCTCGCAATCGACTCCTTCCCCCAGATGGAGAAGGAGAGGCAGAGGAGACGGGAGGCGAGGCGGGCAGCAGAAGTGCAGGAGAATGGTAGGGAAGACCTCGGCAGGATTGAAGGGCTCAACAAGAAGATGAGTGGTGCAGGCGAGTTTGATGATCTAATCTCGGCCCTCCGCTCTGGGGATGTGTTTGGGGTTGGAGACCTCAGCCGCAGCCGCCCCGGCCAAAGGGCTGGGGGCAAGGTGAAGAGTGCTCCCAAACGCCGTGGCCATGATGGCCGTGAAAGAGACCCCAGTCGAACAGCCTTCTTGTGAGCAGATGTTGTCATAGACGGATGTGCTGGCCCTGATACCTGCATGCGTGCTTGTGTAGTTGGCCGTCTCTCAACCAACAGTTCGTACTCATTCATTGTAAATATTTTGCCAGCACAACTTGCACACGCACTACAGATTATTACTGATGTGTGCACATTTAATTCTATGGATTGCTTAATTCGCATACGTATATTGTACGTAATAATTAATTTTTTTTATATCTGACAGAGTGTTCATTTCTATTGAAGATCTTTATCTTCATATAATTGTGGAAGTAACAGATCTGCATCCATTTATAACAGTGATAGTATATATATTGTATAGGAATTCTAGTTACATACTAGTAAATAATTTATATATGTCATTAGGTATTGTTTGACCCTCCTGAACGGATGAGGTGAAGGAACTCCTGGCGTGTGCGAGGGTCGTCTCTGAACGTACCCATCATTGTGCTAGTGATGGTCTTGCTGCCTGGCTTCTCAACACCTCGCATGACCATGCACATGTGACTGGGGGAGAGGAGGGAGGATGCACTAGGGGTATGACTGGGGGAGAGGAGGGAGGATGCACTAGGGGTATGACTGGGGGAGAGGAGGGAGGATGCACTAGGGGTGTGACTGGGGGAGAGGAGGGAGGATGCACTAGGGGTGTGACTGGGGAGAGGAGGGAGGATGCACTAGGGGTGTGACTGGGGGAGAGGAGGGAGGATGCACTAGGGGTGTGACTGGGGGAGAGGAGGGAGGATGCACTAGGGGTGTGACTGGGGGGAGGGGGGAGGATGCACTAGGGGTGTGACTGGGGAGAGGAGGGAGGATGCACTAGGGGTGTGACTGGGGGAGAGGAGGGAGGATGCACTAGGGGTGTGACTGGGGGAGAGGAGGGAGGATGCACTAGGGGTGTGACTGGGGAGAGGAGGGAGGATGCACTAGGGGTGTGACTGGGGGAGAGGAGGGAGGATGCACTAGGGGTGTGACTGGGGAGAGGAGGGAGGATGCACTAGGGGTGTGACTGGGGGGGAGGAGGGAGGATGCACTAGGGGTGTGACTGGGGGAGAGGAGGGAGGATGCACTAGGGGTGTGACTGGGGGGGAGGAGGGAGGATGCACTAGGGGTGTGACTGGGGGGTGGAGGGAGGATGCACTAGGGATGTGACTGGGGGAGAGGAGGGAGGATGCACTAGGGGTGTGACTGGGGGGAGGAGGGAGGATGCACTAGGGGTGTGACTGGGGGAGAGGAGGGAGGATGCACTAGGGGTGTGACTGGGGAGAGGAGGGAGGATGGACTAGGGGTGTTCCATATACGTATCTATGTACAAACATAAACAAAATAATTCAGAACATTCACAGATTGCATCATCCGCACCATCTATTACTTCAGATCTTTGCTCACACCTATAGTGATCTCCCATGTTTTTACACACCAGCATATACCTCATACACATGCATATTACCAAACCAGATTGCATCACTCATTTCCCCACTCCCCTCCCATCACTCATCCTCCTCACACCCTACTCACGTAGCTTCTATCACCACCGCCACACCAGAGGGCTGCACTGCCTCTGATATGGCAGTAGCAATCTCTCGGGTCAGTCTCTCCTGCACTGCAGACAGGAAACAGGACACACAGCAGAGACTTTGCATGCATGCACTTGACCACACCCAACACATGCACATTCTAGTATAATAAATTATACAAATAGCCATGTGATGTAGTGTGTGTCTGGACAAACGACTGTCTACATACATACGTACCATGTGTGTGTGCTCATGCAGCAAACTCACACTGCAGTCTTCTGCTAAATATCTCCACAATCCTGTGTGTGCAGACACAGAGAGCACATGATGGCATCTACAATCATCCCACAAGCAGCCACACCCACTCCACGAGCAGCCACACCCACCCCACAAGAAGGTACACCCACCCCCACCCCACAAGCAGCCACACCCACCCCACAAGCAGCCACACCCACCCCACAAGCAGCCACACCCACCCCACAAGAAGGTACCGTACCACTACACAAGCACTTGGTCTCACTGGTGCAGCATACCTTGCCAGCTTGCTGAGCCCCAGGACTTTCTGGCTGGGCAAGTATGCAACAGACACCTTCAGGTGGAGGAGGACAAGGACAGAGAATACGTATGCACAACAGCTATGTACGTACTACACTTTTACTGCACATTAGCCAGCTATGGCCAATGTCAGCTCCATGTTTCACGAGTGATGCTCTCAGCGCAAAACCTGCCAAGGAGCTGCCATGTTGGATATCTGGAGCCCATTGATGGCCATTTACAAGGTGAAATATGGCGGGCTTACCAGTACTAATTTTCTATGAATGAATTAGTACCAATGATGGAGGCTGTGCTTTGAGAATTTGGTTCTGGCTTGCATTCACTTCTGCTCTTGTACAGTGGGCCTTTGCATAGCCTCGAGCGCCAGACGTTCTGCGGTTTATTAGGGCAATAATAAGCTCGCAGAGAATAGGGGCTGGCCTGAGACTACATAGTGCCACTTGCACACCTGGATACAGTACAGTGTAGTGCAAGCATAGTAACTTTATGCAGAGGTCTCACGTATTGTGCAATACAGACTTTGAGGTAAAAAGTTGCTTGTTTTGCCCAGTTCATCATGCTGCATACAACTGCTGTACACTACCACGTTTGTACTGATGGGGCCTCTACCATCCCACCCTGTGCCTGAGTGTCACCCTTCCATGTACCGTTCCAAAGAAGGGCACCAAGTGGTGTTCGCACAGGGAGAACATGTTGATGCCTTTCACAATGACCATGTCGTCATGGTTCTCGTGAAACACGCCATGGCTGACAGCAGCTGCAGAGGAAGAGAGGTGGGGGAGTGGGAAAGGGGATGTGATGAACAAAGGAGATGGAGGGGTGTGATGAACAAAGGAGATGGAGGGGTGTGATGAACAAAGGAGATGAAGGGGTGTGATGAAAGGAGATGGAGGGGTATGATGAAAGGAGATGGAGGGGTGTGATAAACAAAGGAGATGGAGGGGTGTGATGAACAAAGGAGATGGAGGGGTGTGATGAACAAAGGAGATGAAGGGGTGTGATAAACAAAGGAGATGGAGGGGTGTGATAAACAAAGGAGATGGAGGGGTGTGATGAACAAAGGAGATGGAGGGGTGTGATGAACAAAGGAGATGGAGGGGTGTGATGAACAAAGGAGATGGAGGGGTGTGATGACTACACAGTTATGAGTGACACACAAAAGTAAAGGATCGATTAGACCAAAGACAAGGAAAGTGGTACTCAGTTCAGTACACATGCATGTACCAAGCGCACACACCATTCCACAACCACACGCAGAGCACCACCTGGCCCCAGCTGACACAGGGCTCTGCTAGCTCAGCTGCAGGAACTCGATTCAGCCACTAGGTTAGTACAGGTAACCAGGTACATACATCTCATGTAGACCCCCCTTAAAGGGCTGCCCAAGGTTAGCCATCAGCAGCTGGGAATGTCATCCACTGCAAGGGCAAAGGCCCACCATGCACTTGCCACAGTACTGGCATCAATGAGGAGTAAGGTCCATGAGTAAAGCTGTCGCTTCGCAATGTGGGGACTTTTCTGTAACACTTGCAGTGCAAAGTCGCTGCAGCAACCACATGCGAGTATGAATCACATGGATCACGTGTGGATCACGTGACATAACACGGCGCCTCCTTACTCTGAAGACTATCTTCGTATCCTTTGGTAAAGAACAGCATCGCCTTTGCAGCGCGCATAGGAGTTCTTATGAGTCCCTCTCTTGTAGGGTCCTCTCCCATGCACTCCAAAATGGTTTTAAAGGCGCCTTGCATCTTCTGTAGTCTCTCTTCCGCATCTACTCCCCCCTGCAGCGACGGTGAAGTCGCAAACACGTCGTCTCCCTCCTTGTCCTGGTCCAGCATCGAGTACTTAGGCCTCCTCTCTGGCTCCGGGCTGTGGGAGCCAGGCTTGGGAATGGTCTCGTCGCACGGCGACTGCGCCATCGCTTGTTCGCTTCTTCTGCAATGAGCTTGGACACACCCACACTCGGAGCTCGTTATGATAGGGAAATCCCCGCAGTATTTTTGTACAACGTGGAAGATGGTCTGTTCTTCTTATTTGTTGTACCTCGCCGTCTCCGTCATCATGGCGGCGTCCAGCAGTGCAGTAAGTGCACGATTCGATGCCCACGTGTGAATGATTGCTGGAAGAAGGCTGCAGTTAGCTTGCGCCATGCATATTGGGGTCTACCTCAGTAGAGAATTCCCGGGGCTTTGGGACCCAGCTAGCTGTCCTGTATATAGAGGTGACCCTAATTCGGAGGTAGATTTGTACATAGCTCTATGTGGTTGGGACCGCAGACAGTGTCCTCATTAGAGAGGCGTCCCATGTTCAGAGTGTCCTTTATAGAGAAGTTTGTAAAGTAGCACGGAGGATCATCCACTGTCCTGTCTCAGAAGGGCCGGTCTGTGATGTGTGCTCCTTGTTAGTCAGGCTGTGTTTCATCCACTGCAGCACCGTTTTGTCCAGCTCTCGAGCACCCGTACCAAGTCAGTGGTGGGCTGCAGCACACTGGATGGGGTGTTTGACTATGACCTGCCACACATCTTGAAGGAGAGGGTTGTCGACACTCCTGGACACAGAGAAGTGCAAGAAGTGAGCGTTGGGGGGAGTTGTCTGTAGGAATGGGTGTTTGTGGGGAGGGAGGGAGGAATAGGATTGTGAGCAGGATGATGTGATTTAAGGTGTTTGTCTGTCAGGTGGGAGTGGATGACTGTTCATACGGGCATGCATGGGTGTTGTGTGTGGAAGTACATATGTATATATGTGAGTGTGTTCAGTAGTCTAACACGCTACATTCTCACTTAACCTTCAGTTGAAGTGGGAGCTTCTCAGCTGGTTCAGGCATGACGCAAGAGGTGTTTCTCTAGATACCAGCTTTTGACTGTACAATCTTGCCAATGTTTCGGTCAGACCAGCTATGTTTCCTTCTTCCAAGTTTGAGATCGCCTTAATGTCCTACAATGAGCACGCATACCGACATCAGCTACTAGTGTTGAGCAGAATGTAGAAAGGTAGACGGCACAAAGCAGGGACCCTTCCAATCTTTTTAATCTTTGATTTTGCACCGTGCATGCGTCACACACACGTGTGCATACGTACAGTTTGTTATTGTTGGCACTTGTCTCCAAATCTGCATTTTTACTATACATATTACTTTTTTGGTATGATTACATACGTACTCTTTGGTGCACTGAATTATGGCTGTAGTAGTAGGTAATGCACATACTGTACGTACGTACCCTTAGCAAGATAGAAACGTTTGGCAGATAACTTATTTGGAGAGTTTTAATTTGGCAGATTTATGTGCAAGACTACATGAATGTACAATATGTATTAACTATTAGCTGGCGTTATAATGATCGGAGCTCCACCAGCTAAAAAATCACAAGACGATGTCTTGCTAGTGGAGTTTCCAATTATTATAATGCAGCAACCTAGCCACACAGATACCTTCCGAACTAGTAGCTAGTGTAGCTCGGTGGCGGTCTCAGGGTTAATCCATTGGTGGTCACTATGCTTTTAAGACATTTGGAGCCGGACAGCTTGTCCATGGTTGTTGGCTCTTCTGGTGGTTGGCTGGTTGCAAAGAGTTGAAAGGAGCTTGCTGAAGCACGTACTCAGGCAGCTGTGGGCCTCATGTAGCAGCAGGTGGTGGTACCCTTTGTGGAGAGTAGGTACTGTAGGTCCAGCCAAATCGAACCCTAAGAGTGGCACTTGGTGTACTGTAGGCTGGAGGGACCGTGAGTGACTCTGATGGCTTACGTCTTTTACTACTGATGGATTGAGAGAGTGCCTGGATGCCATGCTGTAGAACAGCAGTCAGATACAAGTGGAGGAGAACTAGAGGCTGGTAGAGCATCACCGGAGCATATGCAGGCAGTTGGAGCATGGAGTCTTGTGGACATTGGGCTTCCATCTCAACATGTGTTATGTGGAATAAGAGAGGGCCAAGAAGGGATCTTAAGGATGGACACTGGTGACATTAGGCTACTCAAGGAAACCACCTTCAGCTGACTCTCTGCTGTTACCTGTGTAGTAGTTTGAGACCTACTTTGACGCAATAATCATACTTATAATTATTCTGAGTGATTTCACCTTTTCGTGAGTGATAGTCGAATCAACAGCTTTGCTTAGTTGAGTGGGGACTGATCCAACATGTTTTACAAGCACTGTCTTCTCTGGCTGTCTCTCATGGTCTTAAGCAGAGGATCCTGCATGCTATACGGTGGGCAGAGTATAGCTTCGTTGTCACTCTCGATCTTGCAGCACAATAATCAATGTAAGAACACATGAGGCAGCTACACCTCCAGCAGTCACCCCATTGCACAATTAGCAGAGCAAAGGTGTACCGTACACCTTTCGTTGCATCCCAGACCCTCCCGGCCTCAGTAACGGTTGCATGTTATCACTTCTGCAATGATATTGTAGAGGCTCATTGCTACATTGTGTTGCCTAATCAATTGATCTTGTAGAGCATATACATACATACATGTGTACCTAGCAGAATCAATCAATAACAACTGACTGTAGGATGTTCCGGCCACGTAGTGTGTGGATGTCGTCTACTCTGACGGGAGATCATGCTATGAGTTAATGGTCCTCCTTTGGGTGTGGGGTGAGTAGTCACAGAGTGCTGTGTCAGGTAGTGGCTCACAGATTGCATTTCAGCCTTTGACTGCCGCTAGCAGCAAGATCAGCACCACATCAGCAACACTGCAGCAGGAAGTGGTGTGCCGTCTTGACGTCCTTGGTGGATGTCACATCCAGTCATAGTGCTCAATGTGTGGCGTCTGTGCAAAAGTGTCTGTTAGCTGGTAGTAACAGCAAGCTTGTAGTCTATAGGACATCACAGTTTGTAGATCCAACTAGTGGTCTAACCTGACACAGAGCTACGTAAGTAACCTTCTTTAAAGACACTTTCCCCTGCTAGATGGAATTGTTATTTGCCTCCTTTTTGAGTATGTGTATGCTACTAGCACTCATACCTACCTGTACTACATAGGTATACTGTATGTCATAGTGCTCAATGTACGTATCGGCTTCTCTGGAGAGCTTGGTACGTGCATTGGCCTCAACTACGTACATACCTTGATGTGGTAACGAGCAGGAATCAGTTGAACAATAAAATCCATCCCTTGTCCACCCGATAATGTAAGGAACAGTGGACAGCCACCACCATCATGGTGGGAGAGTGCTCCCTCATCCCATCACGTCCTTGAAAAGGAGACAAATAGAACCCCATCTAGCAGGACGAGGTGTCTTGAAAGAAAGTTACCTACCTTAGCATAAGGTTAGACCATGCACTAGTGTGACTTGCTACTGTGCAGTAAGGCCTTGTCAGAGAGTGCCACTCTTCACCAGCAGCACTGGTCGGAGAGTGCCACTCCTCACCAGCAGCACTGGTCGGAGAGTGCCACTCCTCACCAGCAGCACTGGTCGGAGAGTGCCACTCCTCACCAGCAGCACTGGTCGGAGAGTGCCACTCCTCACCAGCAGCACTGGTCGGAGAGTGCCACTCCTCACCAGCAGCACTGGTTACGCAGCATCCAGGTGTCACCACGCAACTAGCTTTATATGGTGTCTCAAGAGTCCAGTGAATGAAGGCACCAAAGGGTTGTTGTCCACTGCAGCAGTCCAGAGTGTGGTATGGTTGAGGTTCATTGCCGTGTGAAGTAATGGGTAAAGAGATAATAGAGTGTTTAAGATTAACGTTTATGGTGAACGTTGACGTCATATATCATCGCGTGACACCCTCAGTGGGTGAAATCTTAACGTTTTGTACGCCTGGAACCATGTTCCATCCATAAGCGTACTCCAGTGAGTTCTTCATTTGTACGGCGGTTTCTTTTCAACGTTTCATGAGTTTCCAGGCTTAGTTTGATATCTTTAATACCGAATATGAAGGTCAGAGCTTCAACGTTATCTTCTTCACTGCAGGATGAATTTGAACAGCTTACCATAGTGGGGTGAAGTCACATGCACGGTTTGTATGTACATGTACGTACGTACATACTGTACCTGTGTCGTAACTCTGTTGTAGCTACTAGTGGTCATGTGACTGTCATGTGATTGATACTTTGGGCATGTTGATTGGCTGGCCACTGTTCAGCCAACTTTTCCATAACCAGCCAAAGAGTGTACTGATGCAGGCTAAACAGAATTGTGTGGGTGCATAGTACAGAAGCCACTGTGGAGCATCCGAGAAGACGAAAAAAGAAGGGTACTGACAAAATTGTCACTACTGTACAGCTAAGATATGTAATTGAGTAAAATGAAGTATGTGTGCTGAGCTGTGTCTAAACGTAGTGACAGTGTAGACGGAGGGAGTGCTGTGAAGGACATATAGTGGGGTACTGGGGAGGGCAGTTGGATCTCAGCGTGAGAGTTGCCATGCGTGCTACTGTAGAACAGATTTGATCTGGTGTGGGGTTAGGCTGTGGCTTGAGGCAGGACTGTGTAGTGTCCCTCCTTGCACCTGTTCAACTTGTTTGTGAACAAGATGGTAAAGAAAACAAGGGGGAGGAGTCCTTGGGAAAGTGTAACTGTAAAAATGTAATTAAGGACTTTAACGCTTTGTGTCCATCTCTTTCTAAGTTGCTACATACATATTATCAGTTCATGATGTTTGCTGATGACATGTGCGTATATTAAAAGTTACTAATTGGCAGCCGAGAGAGAGAGAGGAGGATATGAAAAGAAATGTTCAATGAAAAGGTGGTAAAGTCAAGATGAGGGATAAACTTGGGGAAGATCAAAGTGATGGTACGTAGCACAGAGGGGAGAGGGGTGCATGTCATTTAGCTGTGGATGGAGGTGACAAGGAACAGACAGCAAAGTCTGTATTAGGGGGGGAGGTATGTTCAATGGAAAAGAATCATCCATTCCTTGGCAAGTAAGACGTGGACACTGAACCAAAGACACAGAAGGATCCAGGCAATTGAAATTAGGTACCCCAAACTGGTGTGTAACAGGTTTAATCGGAATGGACAAGGTGTCGAGTTGAAGAAGTGTTACAGGAAGGCAGGGAGGCCAATTGACTAATTGATTGGAAAAGAAGATGAGGGGAGGGATAAATGTGGAGAGAATGCTCAATGGAGTGAAGTGGAAGTGGAAGATGCACATCAATTTGGAAGCAGAAGTTTCCTGTTTGAGGTTGAGAGAGGGGAGGTGATACACACGATGTATCCAAAAGAGTGTGAAGACTGAGGAAGCAAAGGTGATGAAGCACTTTAGTCGAGCTTTGTTCAGTGAGGAGAAGGCCTGTGAGGAGAAGACTGGATACAGAAAATGCAAAGCAAATGGAGCAATTTCATAGTTCAGAGTAGCTAGAAAGGAACAGAGATATGAAAAGTAACATTGATGATTTGGAAGGAGACTGAGAGGTAAGGTGAATGTATAGTGATGAGTAGGAGAAGTATGTACAGTAGAATGGCACAAGGAAGATGATCACAAGATTTTACTTTGGTGGCCACCTTTATCACTGGAGACCATGCTATTCAGTAATTCACTCATCACAGTCAGCCACACAACTGGGAGTTCAGAGATGGTTTAATTATTAAGAAGTTGTGGATTCAATGTGGTAGTGACGTGACCAGCAGTGAGTGACCAGGGAACATGTGGCACTTTACTGGTGACACATGACGAGTGTGCTGGTGGCACAGAGGGCGTCTGTCCTGGTGCGTCTGTGTGTTTGATCCTTGAATAGACTTGTGTGTCTAGGTAGAGGTTATTCATGCACTCAGTCATTGTCTTAGCCTGATAACAATTTATTAATCCAAGGTTTTGATGCCCATACAAGTATCACGACAATGATGATGATGATGCTGATATGGGAAACAAAAGGTTGGATTAAAAAGATTGTTATCAGGCCAGAGACATATGATTAACTGTATGGGTACTTCTGTATGGGTTGCTGACAGACTGCCCATTGAGGCACTCAATGGGAGCAAATCTTATCTCCCTGCCCTTTCTATTCAGTACACTAGTGTGTGCACGCACCTATGTATGTATGCGGGTAACCCGAAGTTTGTACGTACGTACGTAGGTCCTACGTACGTATGTGTGCTGTGTACTGTGAGCTCTGTATCAAGTAGTGTTTTGTAGAAAGTACGTACGTACATAGCAATAATTGTCTTGTGTTTCTGTTTCAGCGTGTGCTGTGTACCTTGTTCTGTCAAGGGAGGTGTAATACCCTCTCACACTCGGCAGTGCCCCGCCCCATCCACACCCTCTCACACTCGGCAGTGCCCCACCCCATCCACACCCTCTCACACTCGGCAGTGCCCCGCCCCATCCACACCCTCTCACACTCGGCAGTGCCCCACCCCATCCACACCCTCTCACACTCGGCAGTGCCCCACCCCATCCACACCCTCTCACACTCGGCAGTGCCCCGCCCCATCCACACCCTCTCACACTCGGCAGTGCCCCACCCCATCTACAGGGCGCATAACATGGGGTATGTACGTAACATACGTATGTACATGTATATATAGTATGCTGGTATGACTGTTGTCATGGCAACATGCTGGTCTGAATATAACCTCCAGTGTGTAGTCCTGAGGTGTGTACTGCTACAGATCCCTTTACTGTACATACTGTGACTGGAACAGTGTATGTAGTACTGTTCCTATCCTTTGCAATATCCTGCCTCTGTGTAGCTTTGCGGAAGGAATGAAGCTGACACTTGGCACACTCATGCAGATTTCAATGAAAGGGTGCACTAGTCACTGGCACGACATGTTCATAGGGCACAGTTCTCAGCAAATCGTATATGAGTGGTTTTGCCAGCTCTAAGGCAGGTGGAATATGGATCATGTTTATGTCCTAAAGTGGCAGTTGATGTCATGCTATTGTTAGTCCCTTACAGAACTGAACCAAACGCCTTTCCAGGATTTTTAGTCAAGATTGTAGTCCGTAAAAATTTACTAGTAGCAGTTCCTACGGGTTGCATAACAATGTAATGTTAACACTAGCACCTGTGGCTTGTAGTGTATGGAGGATGAGTAGTGCCAGGATTAGGCAGCAATACTGTAAACGCTAATGGCGTACTTTGAATGGTGACAACCACCTTTGTGTACTTGTGAACAGTGACGACTACCTTTGTGTACTTGTGAACAGTGACAGCCACCCTTGTGTACTTGTGAACAGTGACGGCCACCTTTGTGTACTTGTGAACAGTGACAGCCACCTTTGTGTACTTGTGAACAGTGACAGCCACCTTTGTGTACTTGTGAACAGTGACAGCCACCTTTGTGTACTTGTGAACAGTGACAGCCACCCTTGTGTACTTGTGAACAGTGACAGCCACCTTTGTGTACTTGTGAACGGTGACGACCACCCTTGTGTACTTGTGAACGGTGACAGCCACCTTTGTGTACTTGTGAACAGTGACAGCCACCTTTGTGTACTTGTGAACAGTGACAGCCACCTTTGTGTACTTGTGAACGGTGACGACCACCCTTGTGTACTTGTGAACGGTGACGACCACCCTTGTGTACTTGTGAACGGTGACGACCACCCTTGTGTACTTGTGAACGGTGACGGCCACCCTTGTGTACTTGTGAACGGTGACAGCCACCCTTGTGTACTTGTGAACAGTGACAGCCACCTTTGTGTACTTGTGAACAGTGACAGCCACCTTTGTGTACTTGTGAACGGTGACGACCACCCTTGTGTACTTGTGAACGGTGACGACCACCCTTGTGTACTTGTGAACGGTGACGACCACCCTTGTGTACTTGTGAACGGTGACGGCCACCCTTGTGTACTTGTGAACGGTGACAGCCACCCTTGTGTACTTGTGAACAGTGACAGCCACCCTTGTGTACTTGTGAACGGTGACGACCACCTTTGTGTACTTGTGAACAGTGACGGCCACCCTTGTGTACTTGTGAACGGTGACGACCACCCTTGTGTACTTGTGAACAGTGAAAATCACCCTTCAAACGGTGTTCATCTGCGTATGCCCTTTTTAACGATAAAATTCACACTTGAATCGTGTGTAGCTAGCTACTAGTTTGAATTGAGAAGGTAACCTTCCCTCTTTGGAGCGACCAAGTAATGGCTAATTCTTGACAGACACTCAGAAGTGTTGTGCCTGATCTCAGCAGCCTTGCAGACTGGGATGTAGTTTCCAGTGATGAACCCTTTGAAGGGTGAATTTCACCATTCACAAGTACATAAGGGTGGTCGTCACTGTTCAAAGTATGCCATTAGCGATTACGGTATTGGTTCTTAAATTTGGCACTAATCACCCTCCATATAATGTACACACACTCTGCACCTGTGGTTGGTTTGCGAGTGGTGCTCAGGAGGTGGGAGGCAGAGTCATGCTGTGGGCTGGTGCTGACTCATCACCTGCTGCTAGCCAGAGACGAGTGCTTTGGACTGTGTGGCGTGTTGACTGTCCACATGACAAGGGCAAGAGTGGGAAACAGAGAGCAGCCAACAGTGCCACTCTCAGGAGATGTCCGGCCTGAGCCCACTGATCCATGACTGTTGTCATCACAGCGTCATCCCCTCCTCCTCCTTGTCTGTGTACTAGCAGTTGTGGGCCAGGGTTGTGGTAATCCCTGGCCAGGAAGTCTCCCAGGACAGAGTCCATTCATGATCGTCCAAGTGTACTGTTTGGGACAGCATGTGTTCCATTGAATTAATGTACTGCTTCCGAAATCTGTGCCCTGCAGTACATCTGCTGTCAACAGCTCTCCCCCCTTCACCTTTTACATAGGTACTGCTCTCCCTATGACAGGGCAGAAGCATATTGTGTATTTTGTAACATCATACTGTACATATTCACATGCAGTCCTCATCAATGCCTATTGTAATATTACATAGGGAGGGCTGCTCTAAAGCTTGTGGAATGTGAACTTAGTCCTCAAAAGTCAATTGATGTTTTTGCTATCACATTGCTCAGCCTTGCTCCTGGTGTTTAGTATGGTATGTATGTACGTATCTCTCAGGCATCATGTGTGCGTGGGTGCAGATGGTCTCCCCGCACATTGTCGTCTTCTGAGACTAATAGAAATGTGATGCCTTTACTAGTCACTGCAGGGTCAATGGTGTGTGAGATGGGCAGGGGACCAATGGGTGCACGCTCGTGAGCAACGCAGCTTCTGTTGGCTGTATGTGAAGTCATGCATGTCCAGCAGGGTTGCCGGCACCTTTTATAGAACCATTCTGCAATGTGAGTGCAAACTGCAAACTGTGACTCCGCTTCATGATCCGTTGCCCCATCACTCTATAACAATATGCACAGCAAATGTAATGCACCTGCGTATCAAGTGATACTGTAGACCTGTTTTGAATGCAGGTGAGAACATTTCTGTGTGTAGCCAAACTGAAACTGGTTTGTAGTGTAGAAAGGACATCAGAAGAAGGAAGTACGTAGAAAGATAGATAGATAGATAGTTAGACAGATAAATAGATAGACAGATACGTAGATAGATTGATTGATTGATATATAGATAATTATTTGACAACAGGACCGCACAACACCCACCGAAGTGGGTGTTGTGCGGTCCTGGCAGCAGCTACGAGTGGGCAATACACTTGTGTACCTTGTGCAATGTCATCGCTGAACTTGCTTGGGAAACTGGGGGAAGTCAAACTCATTAAAATTGTGCAATTGCTGTATTTGTTTGGCTCTGCATGCTACGTCTGTATAGTATGTATGTACGTACGTGCGTACAGTCATAGTTATTAGCACAGAAATATGAGAGGCTTGGGTTTGATCTCACCTCTTGTGGTAGCCGGATGTGGTGAAAGGTGACCTGGTAAATGACATTGTAGCCTTGCCTGTGCAGGATAGGGTATGTGTGGTTTGTTTACTCCTCAGCTGGATGGGACAGGTGGTAAAGGACTCTCTTCCATTGGGTATCAGGTTTGTTGCACCACTAGAGTATTATCAGAAAGCTCACTTATGTGTACGTGCATACATGAATAGACCAACAGATCCCTTGTACATTCCTGTACTCAATCCTTCTTTTCAAGGAGGCTCCAGCTGTCAATTGTTGAGGTTGTTCAGTAGATGATGCACAGTTCACTCATTTGCATTCAACAGAAACGTATCTCTGACACAGGATAGCATTTTAGCAGACAATGTTTCCCTGAAAGAATGACAGCAGAGCTGTGCACTTGGGTAGCCCCTCCTCTCCTCCCCTCACCTTCCCTCCCTTTCCTCCCTTCCCCATGAGAGGAGTGTGCAGTAAGATTGCAATTGCTGTATTTGTTTGGCTCTGCATGCTACGTACGTACAGTATGTATGTATGTACGTGCGTACAGTCATAGTTATTAGCACAGAAAGATGGGAGGCTTGGGTTTGATCTCACCTCTTGTGGTAGCCGGATGTGGTGAAAGGTGACCTGGTACTCAAATGACATTCTAACCTTGTCTGTGCAGGGGTAGCCCCTCCTCCCCTCTCCCCCCCCCCCGTCCCTGTACCTTGTTCACTAGCTGTATTAATGTACACTGCGGGCTTGTTCAAATTGAAAGTTTACAACCTTTTGTGTACACACACATGCACACGCGTACACACACATGCACACACACACACACACACATGCACACACACAGACTCGCACACACACACACACACACACATGCGCACACACACACACACACACACACACACACACACACACACACACACACACACACACACACACACACACACACACACACACACACACACACACACACATGGTGGGCTTCAACTGGGCTGTGGCCCACCACTTCCTGCCTGCTGTATTCACTTGTGTTTGGTCCTGTGCTGTTCCCACACACGCCCTGGACCAGGGAGACATGAACTGGGTGCCCAGGTGTTGTGGCTGGGCCTTAGACAACAACAGGTGTGCAAGACAGTGTTTGGCTCTTGTGTGGGCTCTGCACTCCAACTTGGTGCTGTACTTGTCCCTACCCTTCCATTCCTTCCACCTCTCCCCACCCCTCCCTCGAACCTCCCTGCTCATCCCCTCCTCTGTCCTCCCCCTCCCCGCATTACCCCCACCCCTCTGCTCATTCCCCCTTCTGCTCTCCCCCTCCTCTCACTACCTCCCCCTCACTATCCTTCCCCTCCCCTCATTACCCCCTCCCTTCCCCTCACTACCATCTCCCCTCCCCTCTCCTCCCCTCACTACCCCTCCCCTCTTCTCACTACCACCTCCTCTCCCCTCCCCTTCCCTCACTACCCCTCCTCTCTTCTCACTACCATCTCCCCTCCCATCACTACCCCTCCCCCTTCTCACTACCACCTCCTCTCCCCTCCCCTCCCCTCACTACTCCTCCCCTCCCCTCACTACCCCTCCCCTCACTACCACCTCCTCTCCCCTCCCCTTCCCCTCACTACCCCTCCCCTCCCATCCCCTCACTACCCCTCCCCTATTCTCTACCACCTCCCCTCCCCTCCCCTCCTTTGCCCTGCTACCAGCATATCCTATCCAGGCTGGAGCAGCTGGGTCCGAGGTGGGAGGTAACACAAGACACATTCAACGACGCTACTCCTTTGGGGGAAAAGAGATTCAACAACATCATTGCCACTCTGGACCCACACGTTGACCAGCGACTGATTCTTGCTGCTCACTATGACTCAAAGTTCTTTGCAGACGGTCACTTTCCCAACAATGCCAAGTTCCTCGGTGCGACGGACTCTGCCTTGCCCTGTGCCCTCCTGTTGGACCTGGCACTCACGTACAATGAGAAGCTGCAGGACAGGAAGGTGGGCCTACCAAATGCCTCCCATACGCACTGCATCAGCTAGCACACGTGTATTACACACACACAGTTCTCAGCTTCCACTCATACATGTCTCCCTCCCTCCTCCCTCTCTCCCCTCCCTTCCCTACCCCCTCCGTCCCTTCCATCTCTCTCTTCCCTCCTCTCTCTGTTCTCTTCACCTCACCTGCTTCCTCCCTCCATCCTACCCTTCACTTCCCTTCACTCCCTCCATCCTACCCTTCACTCCCCTTCACTCCCTCTATCCTACCCTTCCTCTCCATCCTACCCTTCACTCCCTCCATCCTACCCTTCACTCCCTCCATCCTACCCTTCACTCCCTCCATCCTACCCTTCACTCACTCCATCCTACCCTTCACTCCCCATCTTTCTCCTCCCTTCCCCTCCATCCTTCCCTCTCCTTCATATCATCCTTTCCCCACCCACTACCCTCCCCCTCCTCCCTCCTGCATTCAGTTGAAGAACTACTCTCTTCAGTTAATCTTCTTTGATGGAGAGGAAGCCTTTCGCACTTGGACGGCCACTGATTCCATCTATGGTGCCAGGCACCTTGCGAAGGAGATGGCTGAGGATGGGGGTTTGCTGCATGTGGGAAACAAGACAGGGTTGGCCGCCATTGTAAGTGAACACAGCCCTACAGGAGGGGGGAGGGGGAGTTGTATTCTGGTCAGATCCCGATGGCTCAACGGCAGTCATTTGTGCACTTTCTATATATGACAATGCACACACATGGACGCACGCACACACATCTTCTATTACTGTACATGCCAAGTACGGTACAAATTGAATGTACATATGCACACACATCTTCTATTACTGTACATGCCAAGTAAGGTACAAATTGTATGTACATACGTACACACACACCCAGCCTCTGTGACCATCAATGTGCAGGAGTACTTTGTCCTCCTGGATCTCATTGGAGCTGAGAAACCTTTGTTCTATGACAACTTTGTGGAGTCCTCCGTCATCTTCCAGAGGCTAGTCAAAATAGGTGAGCACACACACTGACTGTGTGGGGGAGGGTGGGAGAGGTGCCTGTGATGGTACGTTGTGGTGCATGGTCCTGTACTGGCTGTGTGTGCATATGTACAGAGGCAGTGTCTTTGTGGATGTGTAACATGCAGTGATCACTTGTAACTGGATTGCACAGTCCTAGCCTGTGCGTGCGTGCATGTGTGTGTGCATCCGTGCACGCGTACGTGTGTGCGTAGGTGCGTATGTGCATGCATGCGTGGATGCATGCGTACGTGTGTGCGTAGGTGTGTATGTGCATGCATGCGTGCATGCTTGCGTGCGTGTGCGTGCGTGCGTGCATGTGTGCGTGCGTGCGTGCGTGCATGTGTGCGTGCGTGCGTGCATGTGTGTGTGCGTGCGTGCATTTGTGTGTGAACAAATGCCTTGAGTGGGAATGGTATGTGGTATGTGTACTGTTGTGATAGCAACATCTCGTTCATGTCTGCTGGGCATGCCTGGGTACAACTGTGATCACGCTCACCAGCTGCACACGTCTGTTGCACAGGCAGCCTCTCCCAGCAACCACTGGGCTGACAAGTAGAAGGGGCTTGCTTGGTTCTGCTCACCACAACTCTAGTAGTTCTTATCGCCCATAGCAGGAGGCTTGCCTCCACACAGAACTGAACCTGTTGCCATTTTCCATACATTTTGGTGGAGGCCAAGCATGCCATTAATTTAATAGTAGCAGTTACTAGGGGTTGCATGACACTTGTAAGCACAATGTAATATTGTGCAACACATACCTACCTGTGGCTTGTAATGTACACACACCCTGCACCAGTGGTTGGTTTGCGAGTGGTGCTCAGGAGGTGGGAAGCAGAGTCATGCTGTGGGCTGGTGCTGACACATCACCTGCTGCTAGCCAGAGACGAGTGCTTTGGACTGTGTGGCGTGTTGACTGTCCACATGACAAGGGCAAGAGTGGGAAACAGAGAGCAGCCAACAGTGCCACTCTCAGGAGATGTCCGGCCTGAGCCCACTGATCCATGATTGTTGTCATCACAGCGTCATCCCCTCCTCCTCTTTGTGTCTGTGTGTAACTAGCGGTTGTGGGCCAGGGTTGTGGTAATCCCTGGACAGGAAGTCTCCCAGGACAGAGTCCATTCATGATCGTCCAAGTGTACATACTCTTGTAGAAAATTGCCACTGTATGTGTTCCATTAAATAATGTACTGCTTCCGGGCTCTGTGCCCTAGTCATGTGTAAATCCCAACCCATTCTTCCCTTACGAAGCCTCTCTGCTCCAGGTGCGTGGAGGCAGGGAGTGTGTCCCTATTTTGCACCGGTAGCTGTGTTTCATGTCCGTAGAGACTGTACATATGTATCAGTAGAGGGGATTAAGCTATAGCTACAGACCAAGAGCAACAGCTGGCACTAGTTCTCATGTGACCATACAGTGAGTAGCACATGATGCAGAATGCTGCCAGATGTAGGGATGTGGTGCAATAATAGCCTTGTGTGTGGAAACCACACACAGCACATACTTAACCGCATGACATCCCCTCTACATGACATCCCCTCTACATGACATCCCTTCTACATGACATCCCTTCTACATGAAATCCCTTCTACATGACATCCCTTCTACATGAAATCCCTTCTACATGACATCCCTTCTACATGAAATCCCTTCTACATGACATCCCTTCTACATGACATCCCTTCTACATGAAATCCCTTCTACATGACATCCCTTCTACATGAAATCCCTTCTACATGACATCCCTTCTACATGAAATCCCTTCTACATGACATCCCTTCTACATGACATCCCTTCTACATGACATCCCTTCTACATGAAATCCCTTCTACATAACATCCATATTTGCAGATCACGTCCACCACAAGCTGACCAGTGACTACAGTACAACTGCATTATTATATGCGAGTACTTTTCTATCTGTCGACAGTAAACAACCCAACCAGTTAGGCCCGTTGTGCTGTTCTCCTCCTGCCTCTTACCCGCATTGGGCAGCTGTTGGTGGGAAGGAGGAGGTTCTATATTGTACATACATTGCGGACAAATGAACACTCAAGTTCACATTGTACGTTTGTAGTGCATACATCACAGGGTTCTACTGAGCTCCCTTCTTCATCACATGGCAAGGACTGTTGCAGGTATTCACTTCAGTGGATTTGGCCTCGGCTTGTGTGAATATTGCCAGCATGTTCTGTACTGTGTGTGTGTGCACCTGTCTGGGTGGTTGTATGCACTGATCCGAGGTGCCTTCTGTGTACATCCACCTCGTGGGTAAGGCCTCTCCATGTTAAGTCTGGTACCCATCCCAATATATACTGTATGGTCATATCCACAACCTGCAGAGTGGACAGTCAACTACACAAGAATGTAAACTGCAGCCTCCGCTAATATGGCATCCATCCCATTACTGTAAAGGCAGAATTGTTGTGTACCTGTGTTCCTGACTTGGTACTCCCGGAATGATTGCCACTACTTGCTCTAAGTATAATGAATGGGAGGTCAGCATAACTCATGACTGGCCAGTGACCTCTTTAATGCGGCTTCCTGATCTTCTCCACCTTGTGATAACCTTAGCAGCTGTAGATGAATGTGCAGCCAACACAACCAGTGATGCAATAGTGCCGCATCCTGATGCAATACTAACACAGCCTGTGATTCATTGTGACACAGCCAGTGATGCATCCAGTGTCATCCAGTGGTGTACATGGGTGCATACCGAGCTGCTCTGGATGTTGGTGGCGCACTTCTGTTCACTCAATGCTTCTGTGCCCAACACTCAATGCCCAACACTCAATGCCCAGCTCCAGCACACATTAAGGCATGCAGGGTTGAGAAGCCAGCACAGTGAAGGCATGACAAAGTTATGTGACAGAAGGCATCCCACCACCCATGGTACAGTGCCATGGTGTGAGTGTGACAGTGTGATGTGATTGTGATGGTGTAGTGTGAGTGCAACTGTCATATTGTGGCATTGTGGTGTGAGTGTGACAGTTAATGTGCTATTGTGGGAGGCGGTGGGTTTAGGATGGGCGGACCAGGTGAGTGAATGCATACGCAGTGTATGTGTGTATCTGCACACATGTCATATGCACACATTAGATGCAACCCTGGGAGCAGTGTAGCGTGACGCATTAGCATGTTTGCATGCCATAGAGTTGTGCATGGTGGATGGCCACTAGTGTTAGACATCTTCATGGATTGTGTGGTAGCTACACTACGTAGGTGGAGTGAAGGAGCTGGCATGCCATGTACTGGTGTGCCGTGTACTGGGCTGCTGTGTGGTGGTGTGCTGTGTACTGGTACGCTGTGTTGTTGTGTTGGTGTGCACCTTCCTGCAGTCAGAACAGAGATACGCACCTCATTTCCCTTTCCGGTTCCTATTTGTGGTGGAAAGTGGCAGCATGGTGGTAGGGGCTTCATCAGGCCTACCTAGCAAGGCCCACCTAGCAGCCCTTAGCAATGAGCTCTTGCTCAACCAGCAGGCAACCCTAGCAACTAACCACACATTTCTTGCATCTAACCTCATGACTTAGCAACCAACCCTCCTCCCCCCCTAGTGTGGCCTAGCAACTAACCTCATGCATAGCAACCATCCTAAGACATAGCAACCAACCAGTGTAGTGAGGCATTTTGCATGCCATAGAGTCATAGCATAGCAACCAACCTAAAAGCATAGCAACCAACTTCATAACTTCCACCCTAATGCATGACGTGCTGCTACAGTCGATTTCAGGTTGCTTGTCCCATTGTGGAAAAACAGAAATCCAAACTGACCAATCAAATGCAATCAATGTCTATGAGTTCAACTAATTTGATTGGTCGGTTTGGTTTTGTTTATCCGCGATGGGACAAGCAACCTGAAATTGACTGTAACATCATGAAATAGAATCTATCTTAGTGTTAGCAACCAACAATATGGTGCTAGCAACCAACCTCCTAACCCAAGTCAACCGTCTTGCCCCCCTCCTCCTGCTGCAGAGAGAAGACTGCACGATGCTGACCTGCTCACAGACCACACCAGCCACTACTTTGTCGAGAGAAGACCAGCACAACCCTTTCGCATCGAGGACGACCATATTCCCTTCCTTCGCCGAGGTAAGGTCGGTGACCTTTACTTATCCGCCTACCTCTCCTTGGCCTTAGTGGAACTGACTCCAGGTTAAGGTGGAGTGTGCATGTGTGGAGATAGGCAGGGGCAGACAACACATGTGTCCATTACAGGGTTGCCCTGTGTGTGTGTATGTGACTCCTATATGGTGTTGTTGTGAGTGGGTCCTGTCACCAACACTTTGTACTGGTCCGGGAATGTGGGTGCAGACTTGTACGGCACAACCCACTTCACTGATTGATTTGCAGTTGAACGTTTGGACAGTATTCAGCTGTCATGATTCAGCAGTCATCCACATCATCAGCATGTCCAACAGAGGTGTAGACTCACTGGTGAATGTGTGGTGTGTGGTGTGTAGTGTGTGGTGTGTGGTGTGTGGTGTGACCTAAACGCCAACGTATTCACATGCATGTATTAACCTCCCCCCCCCCCCCCCTGATAAGAGCACTGGGCTTGTAGCTACAGCCCTAAGCTGCAGTTGGTTGGCTGTTGGTGGAGCAGTGGGTGTCATCAGTCGTCAATGTGGGTGGTGATAGGTAGTGTGGGTGAAGCTCCAAGCTGCTGTATACATACTACCTGCAGGTGTCCTCTGTCCTAAGTGATTGCTCTCCAATAATGAGTAATTCCAAGCTAATGGAATAGTTTCTTGATTAGATAGTAGGCTCTGATGTGTTGGTGAGTTGAGCATCAAAGAGCACCCTTCTATGAATCCTACTGCTGGGAGGTGGTGCCCTGATTGCCTGCAGTGGCTGCCTGTAATGATCTCAAAGGTTAGGCAGGTACTGTAGGTATGTATGATGTTTCCCAAGGTTTACCGTATAGTCCCGCTGGGGTGCATGTAGAGAGCACTGGGGCATTCGCCACCTACTTGCTATATTCTCGCTCCTCCTTGGAAGTTTAGCAAGTTGTATGTCATTCATATCCAGCTAGACGTGCCTTCCTTATATAACCGTTGTCCCCTCCTTGAAGAAATTTTGAAACACAGCACTTGGGCCGTATGCGCACGCTGCACTCTGCAATTCAATCAAGTGACCATCGTGCTGAGAAGGCAGAGAGTGATTTCTCTGTAACACCTAGCAATCTCCTCCCACTCTTCAAATTAATACTACAATAAGTGATTGCAGAGTGCAGTGTGCAGTCCAGCTAGAACTCTCAAACTGCTGTATATACGTACTGTGAGAGATAACTGTTCTCTGCATGATGTGGATTGGTTACCCGCACCCTATGCATCCAAAGCAACTTGCTTGTGGTTAAGGGAGTTACAAAACAGTCTGTCATGTAGGCCGCTCATCAGTACACTACACTAATGGGCCCAAATACGGAAGGAGCAACAGCTGTCCTTGGCCCTTCAACTGGTTCTTTGAATGTTTGGAGGGTGACTCCCAGGTTCTGCTCAATAGCACCTGCATGGTATACAATCTTGATACAGCTGTGTTTGTTGTGTAAGGCATGCTGCATACAACTGTGTAGCCAACACAGTAGAACTTCTCTATAAAGGACACCCTGGATAGAGGGCACCTCTCTGATGAGGACACTGCCTGCAGTCCCAAACACATGCATAGAGCTGTGTACAAATCTACCTCTGCATTATGGACACTTCTCTGTACAGGACAGCCAGCTGGGTCCCAACTGGGTCCCATTGGTGCCCACTATAGCGAGGTTACGCTGTGTGTTGCATAATGCTGCATCACACCATCAATATATGTTGTGTTTCACCCCATCCATCCCAATGGGCACTCCTCAGGCTTCCCACAGACTAGACCCCTGTCTTTCTCATGCTGGCACATGACAAGGAGTGGTCTCTGCTGTGTGCTGGTAGACCCCACAATACTGACTGGGAAGCACAGTGCATGGGCTGCCTGTGGCTGGCTGGGGCATGATGCCCCAGTCTAGCGGAAGGTGGTGCAGTGCGTGGGACAGGACTTGGTGGATTTCTGTCATCAAAATCACAGGCCCAAGGAATCTCTAAGGAGTCAAGAAGCCATCCTGTGTATCTTTGCATGTGGTGTGCATGTGCCTCTTACAAGGCTTCTCATCCTCTTTTCTTGTGATTCTGGAGGAGTAACACTTTGCCTTTCATCTTCAAACTTGATTCAGGGGCTGTGTGGTGTTGTGAAATCCACCAACTGTCCATTGACCTGTAACCAATATGTTGCCATAGAGGCATTAATCATCATTACAATGTGTTGAATTGCACTGAAACCACCATGCTGCTATGAGAACTGTTGAGAAAAGGTCCCAAGTATGAGGAGAGGTCCCTGTTTAAAAATATTGATAGTCACTGTTGAAGGGACTGGTTTCTGTATCTCCACACTCAATTATGAGTCACCGTCAGAGTCCTGTGGGGGTCTGGACATGGGCTGATTGATTGTGGCCATTTCTCACACTGTGTGTGTGTTGGC
This sequence comes from Aplysina aerophoba, assembly GCA_949841015.1. Lineage (NCBI taxonomy): Eukaryota > Metazoa > Porifera > Demospongiae > Verongiida > Aplysinidae > Aplysina > Aplysina aerophoba. Next base: position 4,689,255 of record OX465045.1, read on the forward strand.
ATATGGCGGCCATATTACTTCAGTTATTGCATATGCCATGTTGTCTGTACACGAGTTGACCCATGACAGTATCCATCCCCTCCCCAGTGTGGGGTACTTGTGCACAGCAGGTGGTGGTGTGTAAACTGACATACACCTAGTGTAGCAACTGGAAATCACCATGGCAACTGCACACAGTTGTTTACATACATGTCTATGGCGATTGGAGACAAAGAATCGTGGCCACATTGGTGGCCCGCGTGGCTGAAACTGCAGATTAAAGCGTAGGCCACGAGTTCGGGCGCCAGGTCGTGGCTCTTTTTCTCCTGTCGCCACTTTCCTCTAACTTTGTAGTTAGCAAACTTGTACATGTTTACATGTACTTAGGCAATGGCCTTACACACATTACAGGGACACCATAATGGTCGTGATGTTGACACTTGACAGTACCAGTCAGGCCCCTGGTACCCTGCAGGAGTGGTTGGTCTATCAACTATAAATATACGTATATATACTGTAGGTGCAAGAAGTGAGCTTTGATGTGGACATTCAGGACGCGCGCGCGCGCGTGTGTGTGTGTGTGTGTGTGTGTGTGTGTGTGTGTGTGTGTGTTGTGATGACAGCACAGCCGGAGTGTTTTGCGGTGATGATCAAAGGACTTTAGTTTCATGGTGGCCAAGAGTGTAGTTGAGGGTATCCTGTGGTGAAGGGCAGCTTGTAGTATGGCTTATCAAGTATCTCTGTGTAGGTAGCCTCAGTGAATGACAGAAACCAGACACTAGCTGAGAAGTGGTATGCTCCTAGGACACTAGTGGCTGGTATGTACTTTCAGCCTTTCATGTCACATCACTAAGAGTGGGGGAGGATTGTGGGTGAGTGAGAAGTTAGGAAGTGAGTGACGCTTCTTCGAAAGGATAGTTGAGAGAGTTCTCTCCTGGTGTAGGAGACCCTTTCCTTCACTGTACATGAAGCATCTCATAGTCTTGTGTAAGGGGGTGGTTGTAAGTTTTGCACCCAAGTGGGTGAGGTTGTCTCGAGCGTCCCTCAGACTGGGCAGTCTGTGGGAGAGACACACTGTGTAGTTGAGTTTACAATGTGGTTTGAGCACTTGTGCAAACAGGAAAGAGTGTCATGCTCTGTACATTTTGCCCTTAATTGGGTGCATGTGGTCCCTAGTGTGTGTTTGTGGTGAGTCCTTGTGTGTGTGTGCAGTTTGTACTACCACGCAGGTGTTAGTGATTGCATGCAGACACAACCAAAAGTGCGTGATTGGAATGAGTTAATGAGTTCTTGTGGTGACTGTGTTAGTGCCTGCTGTGTTTGGCAGAGCCTCCCTTCCCCGGTTTAATTTACCTTATTTGGTAGAACTCCTAGCTCACCATAAAGGCTTCTTCTTGTCTTAGACACATTTCTGTTTGACAACAGCTAGGTGTAGTCGCACTCTTGTCTTTTAGAATGGATCATGGTGGGCTACTGTTGGTGCAAGGAGTGCCCTGCCCGGAATGAACAGTCTAACTTGTTTGTGTGGGGGGTGGCAGGTCACAGGTGGGAATTGTCTGAGGATATTCATAGGTTGGTTATGTGTGTGTGTGTTTCTGAGTATGCAAACATTAGCAAATAAGGTCATAGATAGTCTCACAACTCCTGTTTTCAGCAATGGCGTGGAGCTGTTTGGTGCATGTGGTGGTGTATATTATAATTTGTGTGGTTTTGAAACTTCCTTCCCTTTAGCTTTCCTTCTTGCTGCCAGGGTGCTTTGCAACTGTTAATGTAGAACTGGTAAAGACAGGATGTGAGTGTTTTCTGTGTTCACCTGTCCCTCGTGTGTGATCATGTGCCTAGCAGCTCATTGATAATTAGATTAACTCAGGTCGATCATGACTAGTGCATCCTGTCTCTCCTGCCCACAGGAATTTGTCGTGATTCCATAGGAATTTAGTTAAGGGGGTGACCCTGACGTAATGTTTATCACCTGGCCTGGCCTGCCCCACTGTCTACTGCCCAAAGGGTCATGGGAGCCTGATGGGAGCCATTCATTCACCACCATTCATCATTTTGAGATGTTCAAAAACCCAATTAGTACGAGTTGTACAATGATTCCCTTAATGCCTAATCACCACATCGCGTACCACTGTCTAGTGCCCGCGCACACCTAGCTACCAATAGCCTTCCCTGACAGGCAGGCCTGCTCAGGTGGTAGCCTCTGTCACTTTCTCTAATTGAAGTTGTCCTGCCTCAGTTTGTGTTATGATCTGGAGTCTACCAGTGTGTGACTCTGTGTGTGTCTACTGTGTCAATGTGATGTCATTATGTGTGGTGGTGTGTTGTGGGGCTTGGCAGAAACTGAGGGAGGAGGAGAGGGAGCTGGTGCTCAACCAGTAGGGCAGCTGGACACACACACACACACACACACACACACACACACACACACACACACACACACACACACACACACACACACACACACACACACACACACACACACACACACACACACAAGCACAGACGTACGCACACACACACATGCACACAGACAGCAAGAGGTGGCTACATCATGCACCTGTGTGAACATCAGAAGCCACTGTCACCACAATGAAGTCATAGGGAGTAGTATCCATCTTCCAACATGTTGTTACATTCTTGAGCACGTACATCACTGACTGGTGGAGATAGGACCCCTGCAGTAGAACAGTAAACAAGGTGCTGTAATTACTGGTCTATTGGGAGTGTCTGTATCTGTCTGTCTGTCTGTCTGTCTGTGTGTGTGTGTGTGTGTGTGTCTGTCTGTCTGTGTGTGTGTGTGAGAGAGGGAGAGCACTATGATCACCTAGCCCACCCACATGGCATACAGATATTCTCCGCAATATACCTTTTCCTGGCCTCATGATTTATCATAATATTATCCAGTTGCCAATAGATACTAGAGACTTTCAGCTAATAGTTTGTGTAGGCCCCAGGCTACAAGACAGAACAACTATGAATTCCATTGAGTTTTCATTATAACCTGAGTTATGTGGTGTCCCACGCACCCCCAAGACACCTCACCCCACTTGTGAATGCCACCCCACAGAGTAAGTTTGTGCTTCTTATGTGTATATGACATTGTGGGAGGCTGGACATGACCTGTGTGAGTGAGTCTGACCTCGGATAAATCAAGGGCCATCTACCAGTGTGTATGCTGTCATGTGTTCCCTATGCCTCCATCTTCAGGTGTTCCTATTGTCCATTTGATAGCCATTCCTTTTCCGCGCGTGTGGCACACTCATGCAGATAACAAAGACGCTCTTCACAAAGCCACTGTTAGCAACCTGAGGAAGATATTTGTTGTTTTCCTGCATGAGTACTTTCACCTCAAGTAACACTGTGCACTGGTAATGAGCAAGCGGGTTTGCACTCTCAGCTCTAATTGCAAGTGTCACTAGATCAATCAAGTTCATGTGCAAATAACATGTGTGCCAGCTTTGCATACAATTATGACAGGTGCAAAAGAAGTTGAAATTGCTTTGTATAATAATTGCATTGTGAACAGTACTACATTAATGTATTGTGTGCTTGCACTTGCATGGGCATCATCCTTGGCCATGATCGATGTATACAAAGTGTTGGGCTAGCTATATAGTTAGAACCTGTCTAAGGTGGTCACTGTGTAAGGCAGCCACCTCTCTAAAACAGCCAGCCTCCCTGGTCCCAAGTAGCGCTAAAGCATTGGAATCTATCTCTGTAGAGCAGCCACCTCTCTATAATGGTCAGTTAGTACTGGCCCACAGGCGGTTGTCTGAGCCATGCAGTTTTCACTTTATATGCATATGTACATACTACTATGGTTATGAGTGTATTTGTTAACTCCATAGTCTGAATTATGATTATAACATACATACATGGATACATGCGCATACACTAGATGTTGATAAGCATGCTCTCATGCATGCATGCAATGTATAATGGACAGAAATTTGAATTCAATTGCATTCTTTACATTTTGACATTTACAGCCTGTTTACACCAGCCACCAAGACCAGCTTAGTGGAATACAAATGATGACAAGACTAGTTTACACAATTCTATGAAGCATGCTGAGACCAGCTCAGATATGAAGAGACTGAAGAAACACCTGTTTTTGAACAATACACTGACAACGAGGTTCCACAGTCTATGACCACAAACAGAGTGTCAGTCGACCATAAAAGGAGAATCTCGCAAGCAAGATCTCCATCTTTACATGTGTGGCATCGGCACATGCCCCATCACCATCTGCCCAGGGCTGCCGTTGTTGGAGTACACCGGGGACGTGTTCCGGGAGGTGGGCATTGGACTGTACGTCTGCTGCCGCAGGGGGCTACCGTGGGGGCTGGGGTGAGACTCGTACGCATCCAAGGGCGGTAGAAGGTGCTCTTGGGTGAAGTGTGGTGGAGACGCCTGTCTCATTGGACTCCCAACCATGTGGGTTGACGGTGATCCCACGTCGTCCACGATTACGTTGGGCTGCGATGGCATTGGTGATGACTGAGAGTATGGGGTGTGCGAGGGTGATAGTCTGTGGTGCATGGGTGGTGAGTGGGCACTCATGGCAGGCGAGTGAGTCAGCCGTGGTGGAGAGCTTGGCTGTGACATGGGTGGGAGAGAGGTGACCACTGGGTTGTGGCTGAGTGCCGCTGAAGTGTGTGGAAGAAGGTGCTGGCCAAAGAGCACGCTGCCCCCTTGGCTTGTGAGGGGGAGCTGGTGCTGAGGTAGTTGCATCCCGAAGGGCACACGCACCACAGGGCCGAGCACAGCACCGTGCCCCATGGCCAGGGGGTCCATGACGCCCTTGGGGCTCACGGTGTCCACGTTGGGGGGATAGTTCAGTTCAGTCTCTTCAAATCCTTGCTGCGAAAACCTTACATTTTCTGTTTGCTGATCGTGCCTAAATGGTGGGTCTGGTGAGTTTAAACAGGTCTGGATCAGCGCTTTTCCGCTCTCTGAGGTGATCATTGGCTGGAGCTTGGGCGTGGCGAAGGTGTACACGTGCCCAGTCTCGGAGGCAACCAGGAGCATCACTTGGGTACCAGTGAGTGTCGCCAGTTCGTAGGCCTGCAGGGAGGAGAGCGAGGGAGGAAAGTTAACACAAGTCGTCAAGCGCGCGAGTCAACGAAAGTCGAGTACGAGCGGCTCAGAAGCGCCTACACTTACTTTCTTCATGAGCCCAGATTTCCTCTTGCTGAATGTCGTGTACCTCCTGAGCTTGTTCTGGATGTACTCCATCTTGATCCGCACACGACCGCGGGTCTTCTTCGGTACGGGCTTTTCTTCGTCATCGTCGTCAACGTCCGCGGACGCGTCGTACGGCTCCGCTTGCTGTTCGGGAACCTCAATCCTTGGCTGTTTAGCGTTGGGCGGGTTCAGGGAGTCGACCAGAGAGCCGATGGAGGAGAACTGGAGGGCCGGGTTGATGGAGTCAACGATTTGGGGTGCCTGTCCGAGCATACTTGAAGCCACGTTGGTCAGTTGTTGAACAGAGAGAGGGAGTGCTGCAAAACGAGTGGACGAAACGGTCGTCTGTAAAGGGAGGGGGTTACTGCCAGCAGTAGATGATTCAGAGACCAGCTCCGAATGGGACGATTCTCCTGGGAGCACCGCCCGCTGCATTTTATACACTTCCTTCCCGGGTAAGGAAACACCGCTCCGAGCCAAATAAGGAGTTTTATAAGACGAAGTTCCACCCAAGCGAGCAGGTTTGACAGCGCAGCGAAGGTCTCTGGCTATTCTGGTACCAGCCCTATATGGTCACGTTCGCACTGCAACCATAGCAACTCCTAGTGTCAGCGCGTGATGTTGGGGGCATATGATTGGACAGCTAAAAGCATCCGGGCTCTTGAGGAGTGTGGCCCGTATGGCTTCTGCGACCCTTCCCACCATTCCCGTGCACCAGGCCCACACTATCACTGCCCCCGGTCACGTCATTACCAGAGCACCGTCAGGGATTCAGTTACCAAGCACATCATCATCCATAGCCTCTGTTGCGATCAGATCATTGATCACCAATGTCGAAGTCGAACTCCTGCTCAGTGTGCTCCGCTTCACGTGACCTTTGCAATTTGCCTAGTCGCCCCCACCCTTGGTGTAAAGCCCAGGATGCGCTTGGCTGTAGCCCATTCGTTTACCCAGTACATAGCTAGTAGACCATGTATAGATGCGCATCCTTGGCCAAAAGGGTGGTTTTGCATGTTGTGCAAAGAACAAGGTTGCATTCCAGCCAGGGGCAGCCAGATGTGTTTTCAGCTAATCAATATTGTCTTCTTTTGGATGCAAAAGGAAGAAGAAATATGATTAAGCTGGAAGCTGGCAAGTCATACCACAATCACTTGGGTGTGGTGAATCACGACACCATCATTGGTACTCAGCCGGGTAGCACTGTAGAAAGTCACCGAAGGAGCAAGTTCAGAGTCTTTCGGCCCTCTCTTGATGAGTATGTTGTGTTGATGAAGAGAAAGACAACTCCAGCTTACCCCAAGGATGTAGCTGCCATGTTGGCCATGATGGACGTTCGGCCAGGGAGTCGCATTATAGAGGCGGGCAGTGGCTCGGGCGCAATGACACTGTTCCTCTCAAGAGCAGGTGTGTATGGGCCACCTATGGGCACGCCCAGTAATGGTGCCCAGTGATTGCGAAAGCTGTTGCCATGTCTTGTTGCTAGGAGCTGTCATGCTGTACTGAAACATTTCCCCGATACCCTGATGAGGAATGAGTCTTCATCACTTCATCGCTTGCTGGTCTGTGGAGTGTGTAGATAGTCACATGTACATGGACCAGCTACCAGCGGGATAGTCTAGCCCGCTAGACTATCAGCGGAGTGGAGAGTAATTCATTGTAAGATGCTGAAACGTTTTACCCGAAGTTTCCTAGCTAGTCTGTACCTAGAACTGAGCATGATTGGGGGTAATTGTGTCTGTGTCTCGGTTCCCCATAATTTAGTATGCTTTGCTGTGTTGGGTATGTTTCACTGTTGTGTCTGCATGTTATTGATCTGCAATGGCTTACAATGTTGTAGGGCATGAGTTGACCATATCTGCTGATGTGTTGTCGTTGGGCAAGGCTCGAATGTCTCTATAGACCTCTGTGATCTCACATGGCAATTTGTGCAGCACCTGTCCAATGCGGGTTAATTTGTAGCATACCTTATTGCACACTTGCTACCGTTTGTTATGACTCTGTTTGCAGTGTGTCCAGGTGGCCATGTTTACAGCTTTGATGTGAATGCTGATCACCAGCAAGCAGCCCAGCAGAACTACCACCAGTGGCTGGAGCACATCAGGACAACCCACCAGGGGGGTGCCTGCGGCTGGGAGAACAACGTGTCTTTCATTCTAGCAGATGTGACAGACAGTGAAATGCTCACAGAAATCGGACAAGTGCATGCTGTAAGCACATTTTGCACATGATTTGAGAGTTTTGCAGTTACCCACAGCTCCCACGCATGCCACTGTTGCCATTAGCAGCCAGAGAGCACGGTATAATAGGTACACATGCGTAGGTCTTCATAGACCTATGTGTATCCTATGTGTATTCTCCAGTACCAAGTGCTACTTCTCTTCAGCGGGGTCACTCACATGGTCACACCCAATCTTGCTGTTTCAAGTTAATATCTATTCTTCGTTTGTTGTTGAGTGTGCTAAGTTAACTGATAGCTTTGTAACAATTATGCACAAAGTGATTCCTTGCTGGTCACAAGTGCCCGTGTGTAAGTGGCAAGAAACGCATGTACTGCTTAATTGTGCACTACTTATTTGGAACACTATTGAATATTGTCGCTCACTTCACCTTATACAGAGTGTTTTGTGAACACAGTCCCCTGGCCTTTCTCGTGACCTTTGGGTGCAACCTGCCATTCTTACATAGCTGCCTTCCCAAAGGCCGCCATGCAATCAGAGCCACCACGAGTACATGCTCTTGGTGGCATACATACATACGTATATACGTACATGAATGCAGTTCTGTAGGTTTTGGAGATCTGAATGTAGTTTTCATCCCATTTGTTCATCCTGTTCTTGTAGGTTGCCCTGGACATTCAGCATCCTCAGAATGTGCTGTCATTTCTGGTACATTCCCTCCTTCCCTCCGGGGTTGTTGCTGTCTACCTTCCAAAGTATGGCTGTCTCCTGTGCATGTGTGTGTGTGTGTATGTGTGTGTGTGTTTGTGTACGTGTCTGTCGCATGTGATGATGTCACTTGACAATACCAGTGGGCTTCAGAGTGGGTAGTAGTTTGAATGCTCCGGTAGTTCACCCACTAACATCCTGTCATTGTTAACTCAAGCATACCCTACAACCCATAGCTGCACTGAGGAAGCCACTGCAGGGGTGGGATGTGGGAATGGCCAGCACTGCGGTGCTGTGATGCAGCCATGCAGGTCTGCTGTCCAGGCTGGATGAATAACCTGTGATCCTGCATCCTGACCACCTGGAGCCCCTGGTTCAGGCGGTTAACTGGATTAGTGTACTTCCAGATGTCCAGAGCACTGTTTATGCCCTGGTGTGGAGAAAATTGATTTCTTGTTTGGAGGACACAATGCATGAATCCTCTCGAGCCAGGCAATGTCTGTATCCACTCCCTCCGCTTGCCATGCCATGTCAGGAGCTGCTATGAATTGTGAAATGCGGTTTGAACAGAGAAGTAATCGTCAAGCCAACACCACACCTTTAGTCAGTGCTGTCGGCTTTCTAGTGTCATATTGGCTTATGTGTATAGCAATGAACAGACACTGAATACAGTCGTTCACAGGGGTTTTAGTCACATTTGGTCATTGCACGGGCATTCCCTCGTGTGATTAAAGTCTTGCAACTGCTGAGTCGCACATGATTTCCAATTGTGTGAAGCCCGCGAGACGTCGTCATTCAATACTTTAATCAAGTACGTAAGTAAATGCAGAATGCATGCCCAAATGGGACTAAAAATCCTAAAAGTCTGTAAATCCCCAGAGTAGATTGGGAGAATGGGTCATCAGTCCTGATTGTGTGGCCTTTCAGCCTTGCAGGCCGTCCTCAGCTGTATGCCGACAGGCGTAGAGTCATACGGAATACCATTATTTTGTATGCAGTGGGGAAAGCTTGGGAAGCATAATGTGCTGTAATCAGTTCTAATTGATTCTGCTACGGAATCTCAATACTATTTACAAGCAACACCGCAGTGAGACTCTGATGCAATCATATACTTGTGTATCCTACGTGGCAGGTGTGGAAGCATGTACACGCCTACAGGTTGCCCTGAGCAAGTGTGAATGAGCTGTGCAATGCCAAGCGTGCTGACACACTCCGAGCATCACGTACCCCATTCACTAGGTGAGGGTCACTTTAGTTTAGTCTCATTCCACCTGGGAAGGGGTGGGGAGGGGTGGGGTGGGGGGGGGGCAGGGTATCACTGCAGTGGATTGGGGTTCATGAGAATGGCTTGATAGGCCTTGTTATCATGACACATGAGCTTATCAGCTGTCATTCCAATGGACACCTGGTGTTGGTGGCTTCTTGGCCTCTACAACTCACACTGCATCTGGGTAGTTAATAGTGTTTCACTTCTGTAGAGGAAGGAACCCCCACCTTTACAAACAAAGCCACTGCACAAGGTGTAGAGCTCCGTGTGCCGTAATCTAGTGTGATTCTCTTTGAGAAGTTGTGCACTTTGGCTAGCAAGGGTTGAGTACTGGTATACTTCTTGTCTGCTTCACATTCTGTTTTCAGGGTGCTCTTCAAAATCATGTCTGGTTAGGCTTATTGCGCTGTTTGAAGTCTCTGTAGACTGTGAACGCGCACGCGCGCGCGTGTGTTGTGTGTGCGTGTGTTGTGTGTGCGTGCGTGTGTGTGTGTGTGTGTGTGTGTGTGTGTGTGTGTGTGTGCGTGTGTGTGCGCGTGTTGTGTGTGCGTGTGTGTGCGCGTGTGTTGTGTGTGTGTGTGTGTGTGTGTGTGCGTGTGCGTGTGCGTGTGCGTGTGTGTGTGTGTGTGCGCGTGTGTGTGTGTGTGTGTGTGTGTGCGCGTGTGTGCGTGTGTGTGTGTGTGTGTGTGTGCGCGTGTGTGTGTGTGTGTGTGTGTGTGTGATGTATATACAGTATTTACATACCTAATATACCTATGGTGTGCGGTGGTGGCGGCATCACCCACTGTTACCCCATGTCATTGCTAACCACTTCCCCAGCATAGAGTGGTTGTGGGAGGAGATCTGTATATAATTGCTGTTTGGGCACACAAAGCGAGTAGAATAGAGCGCTACCCCAGTGCACAACAGCAGGTGGAGGTCTGGGTTGGGTTGACTATGGACATGCCACTCCTACCACTTGAAATTTGGGAGTGGAATGGAAGTGACTGCTGCAGGTGTGTGTATCACAGGGTGTAATTAGTGTCTTAATCATCTTAATGAAAAACCTATTAGTGCTCCCCAATTGAATTTGATAGTCACATACGTACGTACGTAGGTACGTACATACCCACTAGTAGAGTCACAGGTCTAGAGCACTGAAGAAGCAACAATCATGCATTGAAAACATTTGGTTAATTTGGACTATGTGACTTGCACAATGAAAGTACGCACCCCAGTGGTGCAAGCTGGCTGGACAAGCATGGTCGCCCATGCCATCACATTGCAGTGTTGCCTGTGTGTGACCGTTCTTGTGAGTCACTGTTGTCGCTGACTTGCAGCATCACACAAATGGTAGACCTGGTTCAAATCATTCATCGAGAGAAAACTCCAGTGTGTGTGGAAAGCATTGTTGAAGTGGTGCATCGTTCCTGGGAAGTGTTTGTTCGACCAACCTCCTCCAAGGCTACCAAAGGTGCATAGTCACACATTGGGGTCTTGATTGATACTGTACACTGCGGTATGCAGGGGTGGAACGCAACAATGTAATCCACAACTGTGTGAACGCTGCTTTGCAGGTCACCCTCTCCCTGGCAACTACCACCAGGAACATAATAAGGAGGGGGAGGAGGGTGTGGAGGAAAGTGGGAGGGGATCTGGTTGTAATACCACACCCACTGTATGCATTGCACGGCCCAGTCACCGGCAAGAGCCCCACACAGGTTGGTAGAAGCATGTATGTGGGGGTGCATGAATGGATGGCATGCTTTCAGTCTCTGGCTATTCTTTCCCAAATAACTGGGAATGTGTGCGTGTGTGAGTGCATGTGTGCGTGTGTGTGTATGCAGTCGCAGTGTGTCGCTAAGAATCAGCCGAATAAGGACATCTTCCAATGCCTGTATGTCCCATTCACTATCTGCTGTGTGCCCCATTGCGCAACTCCCTCACCTCCCTGACCTGGTTCTGCTGACTATGCAGCCCCCTTGTCTTCTCAATGGAGGGGGAAGCAGTGGCATGATGCAAGAAGCCTTTGCAGATGCACTGTGGGCTAAGGCTTCACTCATGTGTGCATGTGTTGTTCTACCTGCTGCAGCCTTCATTGCCAAGCTTAGGAGGGTGCATTGAGACAGGATGACTGGGAAACTGCCATTTATGGTGCTGATGTGGTGCTGATGTGGGGAGTTCAGACTGGAAGGCTCCAGTTGGGGTCCTATCCTACTTCACACTATCCCATCAGATGTCTGCTCCTCATGTCACTGCAGGTATTCAGTATTCTTCTAATGTCTGGACCACATTTTTCTCCCACATGAAGTCACTAGTGCAATAGTGAGCATCACAATATGTATTATTCTGTATGTACGTACCTGCAGTCAAACGTTGTTCGCTTCAGTAAGTATGTATGTATACCGTTAAGTGTCTACTGCAGTGCATATAAGTCAGATCTTCCCCTCTGTACCTTTCTGGCTGCCTCTGCATCCATCGCATCACATTCACACGTTAGCACTAGCACCACTGTTGCATTCATCATCTTTGGCTTGGTCTGCTTGGAGAGCTCTCTCCTCCCCAGGTTTGCTCATAACTTGTGCTTCCAATGACTCTTGCAACAGCCCCACTTCTTGATTCCACTTCTTTCTGTGTAATTTCATTCCCCACTGAGCACCACTCCCGGGTACTTGATGTCATGCACTACTCCAACTGCTTCCACTTCACTTCCACTTCACTACTACCTTCTTTTGATATGGTACGTTTTACTTGCTTAGTACGTGTACTGTTGTTGTCGACACAGTGGTGGAACAAGCATAATCACAGTGGGGGGGGGGGGGGGGGCAGTGGAAAGGACTCCCCTTTGGTCCAAGTACCAAACGATAATGTCCAGGTGAAGATACACCTAGCTCCGAATGATGCAGTGCTTGATATTTTTCAAGGGGTGGGGGGATGTCCCCCTGTCCCCTCCCCTCCCCCCATGCACTCCAGCCCTGTGGATGGTGTCAATTCCAGACACACTACTCTCCCATTCTTGCTTCATCCCCTCACCACACTGTCAAGAATAATATTAACAACCAGGGAGAGAGAGTACAACCTTGTATGCCTTGTACATACACTCTAGTTTGGCCTGAATCACTGCATGTGACTCCATTGCCTCAGTGTATTATAATATATTATGGTGCATGCACATAGTACGTACGTGGTGCAACTGTGTGCATTGTGAGGGGAGGATGGGGCTGGGGGCTAGGCTTATGTAGATGCAACACTAGTACAGGCCATGCATTCTTACAAATAAGTTATATCCGGTACATACAATTTTACACACAACGTACTGTATTACATTATACACAATAAAATATTAGTTTATTATACAGTATATACGTATATAATCAGTTACATATCTGCAGGGGATTGAGGCAGATGCACATGCAGTAGAGCAAGAATAGCTGAAGGAAGGCTACAAGTAGCCCCGTATACGTATGTTACCCAATCACTATTTCCATTCTGACTCCAAATGACAGTCGGAAACAGAAACTGGGTATATTGAGGCTTGGCTAAAGGATGACAGTTTGTGTAATAATGTTCATTGTCTGGTGCAGTCAAACGCCTTCCACCACTCGGCAAACTGCAGCACTTTCCTCTTCTGCTGCTCAAATGGCTCTGAAGGCGGCTTGCGCCACATCCGCGGCTCCAGGTCCAACATCCCACCGATCACCTCGTGGCCAAAGTACCACGGAAAGAGGCTCTCATCCTCAATCACATGGGCAAAACCACCTTCCATTCCAAATTCAACTGCAAAGTAGGGGAGCCCATTGGGAATGGATCCCCGGATCCCCTTCTTCTTGGTGTCCACCAGCTTCTTGTTCTGGGCCCACTCCTCGTCTGACTCCAGGATGGCCTTTTTAAAGTACATTGGAGCCAACTGTCCCACGTCCAAGGGCAGTGGGACACACTCCAGACTCATGTGGGCATGCCGGCGAGAGTTGCGGAAGCACTCCAAAAACACAGTGTCCAGTCCTCGGTCGGCAAACATGCGCGTGAGGGACTTGCGGAACAGCTGCATCTCTGCCCATACATCTTCGTCGAGGGAGGTGGAGCAGCGAGCATGGGACTGTGGCACAATGAAGCAGTGGCCCTCTGTGAGAGACTGGTGGGCTGGTAAGGCTATGTATGCCTTCTCGCCAACAGAGATTAGCAGGTTCTTCTTGAACTGCTTTCCTCCAAAGCAGAAGTGGCAATTGTCTACAGCAGCGGCCATTTTCTTGCTCTGCAAGATGGCATCTTTTCTTCTCCCATCCTCCTCCTTCTGTTCGTTGTAGCTACGTGCAGATTTGGAGTCAAGGGCATCATCCACCACCTCCCCAGCTTGGGAGGATGGTACAAACTTTGTGGCCATCTTGGCTATCATCCTGTGTGTTTCTTCTGCTGTGGATGTCCTCTCCTGCCACAGCATATCCTGTACACTAAGCCCCTCCCCCTCGCGCAAGTACTCCTTCCGCTTCCCTTTCCTCCCTCCTGATGGGCGGGGCTCAGAGGGTGGCTTTAATGGCCGCACATTGCCTCGTGCATCTCGCTCAGTGAGCACCAGGGTGGTGTCCATAGGCTCTGCAGTGAAAAACAGGAAGGGAGCCAGCAACACACACACAGTCACTGAGTAACAAGTTGCTACAGTGTACAAGTGCATAGCTTGCTATGCTACATATGTATGTACGTACGTACATGTGCCATTCGCATAGCATTGAGTAACACCACACGCACTGTCACTGCTACAGAGAGCACAATGCCAGTGCATGCATTGCCAAATACCCACCCACCTCTTGGTGCCTCCTCCTGTTTCTCCTTCAGTGCGCGAAGCCTCTCTAGCTCTCTCTTCAGGGTGGCTACCTTTGTCGCGTTCCCCATCAGCTCTGCCTTCATCAGCTTGGCTCCTAGGGCATTCAGCTGTGTGTCCGTCACAGTTTCGTCCTTCAGCCCCCTGTCCTGCTCAACGGGAGCCGTTGGAGGCACTCGTCGGTGCTCGCTGTGTGTATTGGCCTGACGTGCACCGTGTGAGGGTGGTCGCTGCTCAGCTTGAAGACGATGTGTGGCATCAGTGTTGACTGCATTTGGTAGAGAGACTGTTGAGGTGGGAGGAGTTGAGTCTGGATCTGTCTGTCCTTTACCGGTGGAGACCTCCCGTGATGTTGGCCTCCTCCAATTGACTTGGGATGCACCACTTGGCTCTGAACTGAGACCTGCAAAGTGTTTAGAGGTTCTTTGTTCCGTTCCATCCCCAGGACGATGGAATGAGTGTCCTTTCCTGGGCTGGTTGAAGCTGAGGTCCTGGTATCGCTCATCGCGAGATGTACCAGATCTATGGTGCTCCCTGCCCCCCTCCCCTCGGCCTCTGAACTGCCTAGCAGGGTTGGATAGCTCTGCCAGTGCTCTGTGTGGATTTCTGGGGTCCACCCCAGCTTTGGTCAATAAGCTGTGCAGTTCCTCTATGGAGCCCCATCTCTCTTGAGCAATGTCTTTGAAAGACTGCCCCTCACTCTCTGACTGCTCCAGTGCCCTCTTGTACGACTTGAGCAGCCAGCTCCTTCCCCCATCGCCCACAACACCATTCCCTCTCTCTCTTCCTCCATCCCGAACAGAGCCCCCTTCTTGGTCATTCGCCTGGTGCTCCTCCAATGAAGTCCCTGGTAAGCCCCTCCCACCTTCCCTCCAGTAAGGGTTCAACTCCTTGGGGTGTGCCCCTGGCTTGTCTATACACATCAGAGCCTCTTTCTCCTCTGCTTTCTTCTTTCTCTCCACATCCTTCACTCGTACAGAGCTCCTATGTATGATGGACTGTAGGAGGCCTTCCCCCTCCTCCTCCTCCTTCCTAGGGACACCCTCCTCTGTGTCTGCCACACCGCGCTGTAGTTCAGTGACTCCAGGAAGCTCCATCCAGGACTGCCTGGGACCAGCAGGTCCTGGAACGCCACTGCCCTTGGCGGTGGATGGCACATCCCGCTCAACCCAAACCTCTTCGCTCGATGAATGCTCACTAGCGCTTGCACTTGATGACAACTTCCTCTTCTTCTTCTTCGACTCCTTTTTGTGCTTCTTGTGTTTCTGTTGCTTCTTCCTCAAAGAGGCTGAGACACCTTCACTCTCTCCCAGCCTGAGCTGCTCTGCCACACCAGGCAGGATGAACGAGTCTTCTCCTGTGCGCCGCCTGTGCTCCTCACGGCGAGCAGCCTTCTTGTAGCTTTCCTTGGCCTCCTGCAGAAGATGCAGAGAAGTAGCACAATCACATGCAGCTCACACAAGAAATTCGTTGTTTGCTGCTACTACAACACATACGGGAGCGTGTGCACACTGTACAGCTGCTGTAGCCATCAAGCAGATGTGCCCAAAACTCAAAGGCACAGGTCGAAATCACTTGGACAGCAAATGATGGTGCACAACCCACACCCACACGACACCCTCCCACAACACACACACACAACACACCCACACAGACACACTCACTCACTCACACACACACACACACCACGCCCACAACACCCACACAGACACCCACCCACCCACACAACACACTCACACAGACACCTACTCACACCCACTCACTCACACACACACACACACACACCACGCCCACAACACCCACACAGACACCCACCCACCCACACAACACACTCACACAGACACCCACTCACACCCACTCACTCACACCCACACACACACACACACACACACACACACACCCTCCTCCTCCTCCGTACACCTTGTCCATGTTTGGACGTTGGGCGAGATCACGAAATCTATCAACAGATGGGGGTCACTGAGCTGGCTGGCCTATAAGTAGCTGGTGGATGGTGGATCGCCACAGGTTTCTGTCATTCACTAGCTCTTCCCAGTTAGCAATCTTGGATAGGTCCCTATTGACAACATCTATCCAGCGTAGTGCGGTTCCGCCATGGTTTCCTCTTTTTGCCCTGGGGCTGGCATTTCAGCACCTGTCACACCCACCCACACCCACACACATGCACACACACACTGACACACCACCCACACACACACACTGACACACCACACACACACACAGCACCCCCACACCGTAGTACTCGTCGAAGTACCCAACTCCCCCAACGAATCGAGGTAGTTGTAAAGCACACATTAATAAACAATATACTACAATCCGAGCAGGCATGACACGAAGAATCTGCTTTTGGCCAAGATATTCTGTACAGAAGATTGCCGTAGTGAATACTTACAATCATTCATTTACCTTCAATATAACATTTCTTTCAATTCTCCGCTGCTCTTTTCTCGCTTTCCTACGCGAGTCTACTTCACTTTGGCTCACAAAATTGCCAGTATACGAAGCCGCCATTTAATCACTTCCGTGAAATTGCGCAATGCTGACAAAAATGGCCACCCGTCTTTTGCTCGGTGAGTTGTATATATAACTCTGCTGTTGTTTGCTTTTTCCAGCTAGACTAGTGCTTACCGAATGTATTGCTATCGATACTATACATATGATATACTTCTGTTTGCAGTCGTGATGGTGTGTTGCCTCTTCAAGACGTGGGCAGAGGTGGTCGATGTTAGGATTGTGGAGGGGTCCACCATTCAGAGATACGGCTTCTAGTCAGTGTGTGTGTGCAATATGATCATCTAATGTTCCCTAAACTGGTAGAGTTCGTGCGTAGCCGTCGAATGTATGCTTACATACACGCACTTCTTTGTATGCTCAGTGGAAGGAATGACCCATTGAAACTGAGGACGTCCCCAGTTAACCTAACAGGTGCGCTGTGTGTGGAGTGACTTGTGAGCGTGCTAGCAGGTGTGCTGTGTGTGGAGTGACTTGTGAGCGTGCTAGCAGGTGTGCTGTGTGTGGAGTGACTCGTGAGTGTGCTAGCAGGTGTGCTGTGTGTGGAGTGACTCGTGAGTGTGCTAGCAGGTGTGCTGTGTGTGGAGTGACTTGTGAGCGTGCTAGCAGGTGTGCTGTGTGTGGAGTGACTCGTGAGCGTGCTAGCAGGTGTGCTGTGTGTGGAGTGACTTGTGAGCGTGCTAGCAGGTGTGCTGTGTGTGGAGTGACTCGTGAGCGTGCTAGCAGGTGTGCTGTGTGTGGAGTGACTCGTGAGTGTGCTAGCAGGTGTGCTGTGTGTGGAGTAACTCGTGAGCGTGCTAGCAGGTGTGCTGTGTGTGGAGTGACTCGTGAGCGTGCTAGCAGGTGTGCTGTGTGTGGAGTGACTCATAAGCATGCTAGCAGGTGTGCTGTGTGTGGAGTGACTCGTGAGCGTGCTAGCAGGTGTGCTGTGTGTGGAGTGACTCGTGAGTGTGCTAGCAGGTGTGCTGTGTGTGGAGTGACTCGTGAGCGTGCTAGCAGGTGTGCTGTGTGTGGAGTGACTCATAAGCATGCTAGCAGATGTGCTGTGTGTGGAGTGACTCGTGAGCGTGCTAGCAGGTGTGCTGTGTGTGGAGTGACTCGTGAGTGTGCTAGCAGGTGTGCTGTGTGTGGAGTGACTCGTGAGTGTGCTAGCAGGTGTGCTGTGTGTGGAGTGACTGGTGAGTGTGCTAGCAGGTGTGCTGTGTGTGCTGTGTGTGGAGTGACTCGTGAGTGTGCTAGCAGGTGTGCTGTGTGGGAAGTGACTTGTGAGTGTGCTAGCAGGTGTGCTGTGTGTGGAGTGATTCGTGAGCGTGCTAACAGGTGTGCTGTGTGTGGAGTGACTCATGAGTGTGCTAGCAGGTGTGCTGTGTGGGAAGTGACTTGTGAGTGTGCTAATAGGTGTGCTGTGTGTGGAGTGACTCGTGAGTGTGCTAGCAGGTGTGCTGTGTGTGGAGTGACTCGTGAGTGTGCTAGCAGGTGTGCTGTGTGTGGAGTGACTCATAAGCATGCTAGCAGGTGTGCTGTGTGTGGAGTGACTCGTGAGTGTGCTAGCAGGTGTGCTGTGTGTGGAGTGACTGGTGAGTGTGCTAGCAGGTGTGCTGTGTGTGCTGTGTGTGGAGTGACTCGTGAGTGTGCTAGCAGGTGTGCTGTGTGGGAAGTGACTTGTGAGTGTGCTAGCAGGTGTGCTGTGTGTGGAGTGATTCGTGAGCGTGCTAACAGGTGTGCTGTGTGTGGAGTGACTCATGAGTGTGCTAGCAGGTGTGCTGTGTGTGGAGTGACTCGTGAGCGTGCTAGCAGGTGTGCTGTGTGTGGAGTGACTGGTGAGTGTGCTAGCAGGTGTGCTGTGTGTGCTGTGTGTGGAGTGACTCGTGAGTGTGCTAGCAGATGTGCTGTGTGTGGAGTGACTCGTGAGCGTGCTAGCAGGTGTGCTGTGTGTGGAGTGACTGGTGAGTGTGCTAGCAGGTGTGCTGTGTGTGGAGTGACTGGTGAGTGTGCTAACAGGTGTGCTGTGTGTGGAGTGACTTGTGAGTGTGCTAGCAGGTGTGCTGTGTGTGGAGTGACTCGTGAGCGTGCTAGCAGGTGTGCTGTGTGTGGAGTGACTGGTGAGTGTGCTAGCAGGTGTGCTGTGTGTGGAGTGACTGGTGAGTGTGCTAACAGGTGTGCTGTGTGTGGAGTGACTCATGAGTGTGCTAGCAGGTGTGCTGTGTGGGAAGTGACTTGTGAGTGTGCTAGCAGGTGTGCTGTGTTTGGAGTGATTCGTGAGCGTGCTAACAGGTGTGCTGTGTGTGGAGTGACTCGTGAGTGTGCTAGCAGGTGTGCTGTGTGTGCTGTGTGTGGAGTGACTCGTGATTGTGCTAGCAGGTGTGCTGTGTGTGGAGTGACTCGTGAGTGTGCTAGCAGGTGTGCTGTGTGTGGAGTGACTTGTGAGTGTGCTAGCAGGTGTGCTATGTGTTGAGTGACTCGTGAGCGTGCTAGCAGGTGTGCTGTGTGTGGAGTGACTCGTGAGTATGCTAGCAGATGTGCTGTGTGTGGAGTGACTCGTGAGTATGCTAGCAGATGTGCTGTGTGTGGAGTGACTCGTGAGTGTGCTAGCAGGTGTGCTGTGTGTGGAGTGACTCGTGAGTATGCTAGCAGATGTGCTGTGTGTGGAGTGACTCGTAAGCATGCTAGCAGGTGTGCTGTGTGTGGAGTGACTCGTGAGCGTGCTAGCAGGTGTGCTGTGTGTGGAGTGACTCGTGAGCGTGCTAGCAGGTGTGCTGTGTGTGGAGTGACTCGTGAGCGTGCTAGCAGGTGTGCTGTGTGTGGAGTGACTCGTGAGCGTGCTAGCAGGTGTGCTGTGTGTGGAGTGACTCGTAAGTGTGCTAGCAGGTGTGCTGTGTGTGGAGTGACTCGTGAGTATGCTAGCAGGTGTGCTGTGTGTGGAGTGACTCGTGAGTGTGCTAGCAGGTGTGCTGTGTGTGGAGTGACTGGTGAGTGTGCTAGCAGGTGTGCTGTGTGTGGAGTGACTCGTGAGTATGCTAGCAGATGTGCTGTGTGTGGAGTGACTCATGAGTGTGCTAGCAGATGTGCTGTGTGTGGAGTGACTCGTAAGTGTGCTAGCAGGTGTGCTGTGTGTGGAGTGACTCGTGAGCGTGCTAGCAGGTGTGCTGTGTGTGGAGTGACTCGTGAGCGTGCTAGCAGGTGTGCTGTGTGTGGAGTGACTCGTGAGTGTGCTAGCAGGTGTGCTGTGTGTGGAGTGACTGGTGAGTGTGCTAGCAGGTGTGCTGTGTGTGGAGTGACTCGTGAGTGTGCTAGCAGGTGTGCTGTGTGTGGAGTGACTCATAAGCATGCTAGCAGGTGTGCTGTGTGTGGAGTGACTCGTGAGTGTGCTAGCAGGTGTGCTGTGTGTGGAGTGATTCGTGAGCGTGCTAACAGGTGTGCTGTGTGAGGAGTCACTCGTGAGTGTGCTAGCAGGTGTGCTGTGTGTGGAGTGACTCGTGAGCGTGCTAACAGGTGTGCTGTGTGAGGAGTGACTCGTGAGTGTGCTAGCAGGTGTGCTGTGTGTGGAGTGATTCGTGAGCGTGCTAACAGGTGTGCTGTGTGAGGAGTGACTCGTGAGTGTGCTAGCAGGTGTGCTGTGTGTGGAGTGACTCGTGAGTGTGCTAGCAGGTGTGCTGTGTATGGAGTGACTCGTGAGTGTGCTAGCAGGTGTGCTGTGTGTGCTGTGTGTGGAGTGACTCGTGAGTGTGCTAGCAGGTGTGCTGTGTGTGGAGTGACTCGTGAGTGTGCTAGCAGGTGTGCTGTGTGTGGAGTGACTGGTGAGTGTGCTAGCAGGTGTGCTGTGTGTGCTGTGTGTGGAGTGACTCGTGAGCGTGCTAGCAGATGTGCTGTGTGTGGAGTGACTCGTAAGTGTGCTAGCAGGTGTGCTGTGTGTGGAGTGACTCGTGAGTGTGCTAACAGGTGTGCTGTGTGTGGAGTGACTCGTGAGTGTGCTAGCAGGTGTGCTGTGTGTGGAGTGACTGGTGAGTGTGCTAGCAGGTGTGCTGTGTGTGGAGTGACTCGTGAGTGTGCTAACAGGTGTGCTGTGTGTGGAGTGACTCGTGAGTGTGCTAGCAGGTGTGCTGTGTGTGGAGTGACTGGTGAGTGTGCTAGTAGGTGTGCTGTGTGTGGAGTGACTCGTGAGTGTGCTAGCAGGTGTGCTGTGTGTGGAGTGACTCGTAAGTGTGCTAGCAGGTGTGCTGTGTGTGGAGTGACTCGTGAGTGTGCTAGCAGGTGTGCTGTGTGTGGAGTGACTCGTGAGTGTGCTAGCAGTTGTGCTGTGTGTGGAGTGACACGTGAGTGTGCTAGCAGGTGTGCTGTGTGTGGAGTGACTGGTGAGTGTGCTAACAGGTGTGCTGTGTGTGCTGTGTGTGGAGTGACTCGTGAGCGTGCTAGCAGGTGTGCTGTGTGTGGAGTGACTCGTAAGCATGCTAGCAGGTGTGCTGTGTGTGGAGTGACTCGTGAGCGTGCTAGCAGGTGTGCTGTGTGTGGAGTGACTTGTGAGTGTGCTAGCAGGTGTGCTGTGTGTGGAGTGACTCGTGAGTGTGCTAGCAGGTGTGCTGTGTGTGGAGTGACTCGTGAGTGTGCTAGCAGTTGTGCTGTGTGTGGAGTGACACGTGAGTGTGCTAGCAGGTGTGCTGTGTGTGGAGTGACTGGTGAGTGTGCTAACAGGTGTGCTGTGTGTGCTGTGTGTGTAGTGACTCGTAAGCATGCTAGCAGGTGTGCTGTGTGTGGAGTGACTCGTGAGCGTGATAGCAGGTGTGCTGTGTGTGGAGTGACTCGTGAGTGTGCTAGCAGGTGTGCTGTGTGTGGAGTGACTGGTGAGTGTGCTAGCAGGTGTGCTGTGTGTGGAGTGACTCGTGAGTGTGCTAACAGGTGTGCTGTGTGTGGAGTGACTCATGAGTGTGCTAGCAGGTGTGCTGTGTGGGAAGTGACTTGTGAGTGTGCTAGCAGGTGTGCTGTGTGTGGAGTGATTCGTGAGCGTGCTAACAGGTGTGCTGTGTGTGGAGTGACTCGTGAGTGTGCTAGCAGGTGTGCTGTGTGTGGAGTGACTCATGAGCGTGCTAGCAGGTGTGCTGTGTGTGGAGTGACTCGTGAGTGTGCTAGCAGGTGTGCTGTGTGTGGAGTGACTCGTGAGTGTGCTAACAGGTGTGCTGTGTGTGGAGTGACTCGTGAGTGTGCTAGCAGGTGTGCTGTGTGTGGAGTGACTGGTGAGTGTGCTAGCAGGTGTGCTGTGTGTGGAGTGACTCGTGAGTGTGCTAACAGGTGTGCTGTGTGTGGAGTGACTCGTGAGTGTGCTAGCAGGTGTGCTGTGTTAGGAGTGACTCGTGAGTGTGCTAGCAGGTGTGCTGTGTGTGGAGTGACTCGTAAGTGTGCTAGCAGGTGTGCTGTGTGTGGAGTGACTCGTGAGTGTGCTAGCAGGTGTGCTGTGTGTGGAGTGACTCGTGAGTGTGCTAGCAGTTGTGCTGTGTGTGGAGTGACACGTGAGTGTGCTAGCAGGTGTGCTGTGTGTGGAGTGACTGGTGAGTGTGCTAGCAGGTGTGCTGTGTGTGCTGTGTGTGGAGTGACTCGTGAGCGTGCTAGCAGGTGTGCTGTGTGTGGAGTGACTCGTAAGCATGCTAGCAGGTGTGCTGTGTGTGGAGTGACTCGTGAGCGTGCTAGCAGGTGTGCTGTGTGTGGAGTGACTTGTGAGTGTGCTAGCAGGTGTGCTGTGTGTGGAGTGACTCGTGAGTGTGCTATCAGGTGTGCTGTGTGTGGAGTGACTCGTGAGTGTGCTAGCAGTTGTGCTGTGTGTGGAGTGACACGTGAGTGTGCTAGCAGGTGTGCTGTGTGTGGAGTGACTGGTGAGTGTGCTAACAGGTGTGCTGTGTGTGCTGTGTGTGGAGTGACTCGTAAGCATGCTAGCAGGTGTGCTGTGTGTGGAGTGACTCGTGAGCGTGCTAGCAGGTGTGCTGTGTGTGGAGTGACTCGTGAGCGTGCTAGCAGGTGTGCTGTGTGTGGAGTGACTGGTGAGTGTGCTAGCAGGTGTGCTGTGTGTGGAGTGACTCGTGAGTGTGCTAACAGGTGTGCTGTGTGTGGAGTGACTCATGAGTGTGCTAGCAGGTGTGCTGTGTGGGAAGTGACTTGTGAGTGTGCTAGCAGGTGTGCTGTGTGTGGAGTGATTCGTGAGCGTGCTAACAGGTGTGCTGTGTGTGGAGTGACTCGTGAGTGTGCTAGCAGGTGTGCTGTGTGTGGAGTGACTCATGAGCGTGCTAGCAGGTGAGCTGTGTGTGGAGTGACTCGTGAGTGTGCTAGCAGATGTGCTGTGTGTGGAGTGACTCGTGAGTGTGCTAGCAGGTGTGCTGTGTGTGGAGTGACTCGTGAGCGTGCTAGCAGGTGTGCTGTGTGTGGAGTGACTGGTGAGTGTGCTAGCAGGTGTGCTGTGTGTGGAGTGACTGGTGAGTGTGCTAGCAGGTGTGCTGTGTGTGCTGTGTGTGGAGTGACTCGTGAGTGTGCTAGCAGATGTGCTGTGTGTGGAGTGTGTGGAGTGACTCGTAAGTGTGCTAGCAGGTGTGCTGTGTGTGGAGTGACTCGTGAGTGTGCTAGCAGGTGTGCTGTGTGTGGAGTGACTCATGAGTGTGCTAGCAGGTGTGCTGTGTGTGGAGTGACTCGTGAGTGTGCTAGCAGGTGTGCTGTGTGTGGAGTGACTCGTAAGCATGCTAGCAGGTGTGCTGTGTGTGGAGTGACTGGTGAGTGTGCTAGCAGGTGTGCTGTGTGTGCTGTGTGTGGAGTGACTCGTGAGTGTGCTAGCAGATGTGCTGTGTGTGGAGTGACTCGTGAGTGTGCTAGCAGGTGTGCTGTGTGTGGAGTGACTCGTGAGCGTGCTAGCAGGTGTGCTGTGTGTGGAGTGACTGGTGAGTGTGCTAGCAGGTGTGCTGTGTGTGGAGTGACTGGTGAGTGTGCTAACAGGTGTGCTGTGTGTGGAGTGACTCATGAGTGTGCTAGCAGGTGTGCTGTGTGGGAAGTGACTTGTGAGTGTGCTAGCAGGTGTGCTGTGTTTGGAGTGATTCGTGAGCGTGCTAACAGGTGTGCTGTGTGTGGAGTGACTCGTGAGTGTGCTAGCAGGTGTGCTGTGTGTGGAGTAACTCGTGAGTGTGCTAGCAGGTGTGCTGTGTGTGCTGTGTGTGGAGTGACTCGTGAGTGTGCTAGCAGGTGTGCTGTGTGTGGAGTGACTCGTGAGTGTGCTAGCAGGTGTGCTGTGTGTGGAGTGACTTGTGAGTGTGCTAGCAGGTGTGCTATGTGTTGAGTGACTCGTGAGTGTGCTAGCAGGTGTGCTGTGTGTGGAGTGACTCGTGAGTGTGCTAGCAGGTGTGCTGTGTGTGCTGTGTGTGGAGTGACTCGTGAGTGTGCTAGCAGATGTGCTGTGTGTGGAGTGACTCGTAAGCATGCTAGCAGATGTGCTGTGTGTGGAGTGACTCGTGAGTATGCTAGCAGATGTGCTGTGTGTGGAGTGACTGGTGAGTGTGCTAGCAGATGTGCTGTGTGTGGAGTGACTCGTAAGCATGCTAGCAGATGTGCTGTGTGTGGAGTGACTCGTGAGTATGCTAGCAGATGTGCTGTGTGTGGAGTGACTCGTGAGTGTGCTAGCAGGTGTGCTGTGTGTGGAGTGACTCGTGAGTGTGCTAGCAGGTGTGCTGTGTGTGGAGTGACTCATGAGTGTGCTAGCAGGTGTGCTGTGTGTGGAGTGACTCGTGAGCGTGCTAGCAGGTGTGCTGTGTGTGGAGTGACTCGTGAGCGTGCTAGCAGGTGTGCTGTGTGTGGAGTGACTCGTGAGTGTGCTAGCAGGTGTGCTGTGTGTGGAGTGACTCGTGAGTATGCTAGCAGATGTGCTGTGTGTGGAGTGACTCGTGAGCGTGCTAGCAGGTGTGCTGTGTGTGGAGTGACTCGTGAGTGTGCTAGCAGGTGTGCTGTGTGTGGAGTGACTCGTGAGTATGCTAGCAGATGTGCTGTGTGTGGAGTGACTCGTAAGTGTGCTAGCAGGTGTGCTGTGTGTGGAGTGACTCGTGAGCGTGCTAGCAGGTGTGCTGTGTGTGGAGTGACTCGTGAGTATGCTAGCAGGTGTGCTGTGTGTGGAGTGACTGGTGAGCGTGCTAGCAGGTGTGCTGTGTGTGGAGTGACTCGTGAGTATGCTAGCAGATGTGCTGTGTGTGGAGTGACTCGTGAGCGTGCTAGCAGGTGTGCTGTGTGTGGAGTGACTCGTGAGCGTGCTAGCAGGTGTGCTGTGTGTGGAGTGACTCGTGAGTGTGCTAGCAGGTGTGCTGTGTGTGGAGTGACTGGTGAGTGTGCTAGCAGGTGTGCTGTGTGTGGAGTGACTCGTGAGTGTGCTAGCAGATGTGCTGTGTGTGGAGTGACTCGTGAGCGTGCTAGCAGGTGTGCTGTGTGTGGAGTGACTCGTGAGTGTGCTAGCAGGTGTGCTGTGTGTGGAGTGACTCGTGAGTGTGCTAGCAGGTGTGCTGTGTGTGGAGTGACTCGTGAGTATGCTAGCAGGTGTGCTGTGTGTGGAGTGACTGGTGAGCGTGCTAGCAGGTGTGCTGTGTGTGGAGTGACTCGTGAGCGTGCTAGCAGGTGTGCTGTGTGTGGAGTGACTCGTGAGTGTGCTAGCAGGTGTGCTGTGTGTGGAGTGACTCGTGAGTGTGCTAGCAGGTGTGCTGTGTGTGGAGTGATTCGTGAGCGTGCTAACAGGTGTGCTGTGTGAGGAGTGACTCGTGAGTGTGCTAGCAGGTGTGCTGTGTGTGGAGTGACTCGTGAGCGTGCTAACAGGTGTGCTGTGTGAGGAGTGACTCGTGAGTGTGCTAGCAGGTGTGCTGTGTGTGGAGTGATTCGTGAGCGTGCTAACAGGTGTGCTGTGTGAGGAGTGACTCGTGAGTGTGCTAGCAGGTGTGCTGTGTGTGGAGTGACTCGTGAGTGTGCTAGCAGGTGTGCTGTGTATGGAGTGACTCGTGAGTGTGCTAGCAGGTGTGCTGTGTGTGCTGTGTGTGTAGTGACTCGTGAGTGTGCTAGCAGGTGTGCTGTGTGTGGAGTGACTCGTGAGTGTGCTAGCAGGTGTGCTGTGTGTGGAGTGACTGGTGAGTGTGCTAGCAGGTGTGCTGTGTGTGCTGTGTGTGGAGTGACTCGTGAGCGTGCTAGCAGGTGTGCTGTGTGTGGAGTGACTCGTAAGTATGCTAGCAGGTGTTCTGTGTGTGGAGTGACTCGTGAGTGTGCTAGCAGGTGTGCTGTGTGTGGAGTGACTCGTGAGTGTGCTAGCAGGTGTGCTGTGTGTGGAGTGACTCGTGAGTGTGCTAGCAGGTGTGCTGTGTGTGGAGTGACTCGTGAGCGTGCTAGCAGGTGTGCCGTGTGTGGAGTGACTCGTAAGCATGCTAGCAGGTGTGCTGTGTGTGGAGTGACTCGTGAGTGTGCTAGCAGGTGTGCTGTGTGTGGAGTGACTCGTGAGTGTGCTAGCAGGTGTGCTGTGTGTGGAGTGACTCGTGAGTGTGCTAGCAGGTGTGCTGTGTGTGGAGTGACTCGTGAGTGTGCTAGCAGGTGTGCTGTGTGTGGAGTGACTCGTGAGTGTGCTAGCAGGTGTGCTGTGTGTGGAATGACTGGTGAGTGTGCTAGCAGGTGTGCTGTGTGTGGAATGACTGGTGAGTGTGCTAGCAGGTGTGCTGTGTGTGGAGTGACTCGTGAGTGTGCTAGCAGGTGTGCTGTGTGTGGAGTGACTCGTGAGTGTGCTAGCAGGTGTGCTGTGTGTGGAGTGACTCGTAAGTGTGCTAGCAGGTGTGCTGTGTGTGGAGTGACTGGTGAGTGTGCTAGCAGGTGTGCTGTGTGTGGAGTGACTCGTGAGCGTGCTAGCAGGTGTGCTGTGTGTGGAGTGACTCGTGAGTGTGCTAGCAGGTGTGCTGTGTGTGGAGTGACTCGTGAGTGTGCTAGCAGGTGTGCTGTGTGTGGAGTGACTCGTGAGTGTGCTAGCAGTTGTGCTGTGTGTGGAGTGACACGTGAGTGTGCTAGCAGGTGTGCTGTGTGTGGAGTGACTGGTGAGTGTGCTAACAGGTGTGCTGTGTGTGCTGTGTGTGGAGTGACTCGTAAGCATGCTAGCAGGTGTGCTGTGTGTGGAGTGACTCGTGAGCGTGCTAGCAGGTGTGCTGTGTGTGGAGTGACTCGTGAGTGTGCTAGCAGGTGTGCTGTGTGTGGAGTGACTGGTGAGTGTGCTAGCAGGTGTGCTGTGTGTGGAGTGACTCGTGAGTGTGCTAACAGGTGTGCTGTGTGTGGAGTGACTCATGAGTGTGCTAGCAGGTGTGCTGTGTGGGAAATGACTTGTGAGTGTGCTAGCAGGTGTGCTGTGTGTGGAGTGATTCGTGAGCGTGCTAACAGGTGTGCTGTGTGTGGAGTGACTCATGAGTGTGCTAGCAGGTGTGCTGTGTGGGAAGTGACTTGTGAGTGTGCTAGCAGGTGTGCTGTGTGTGGAGTGACTCGTGAGTGTGCTAGCAGGTGTGCTGTGTGTGGAGTGACTCATGAGCGTGCTAGCAGGTGTGCTGTGTGTGGAGTGACTCGTGAGTGTGCTAGCAGGTGTGCTGTGTGTGGAGTGACTCATGAGCGTGCTAGCAGGTGTGCTGTGTGTGGAGTGACTCATGAGCGTGCTAGCAGGTGTGCTGTGTGTGGAGTGACTCGTGAGTGTGCTAGCAGGTGTGCTGTGTGTGGAGTGACTCGTGAGCGTGCTAGCAGGTGTGCTGTGTGTGGAGTGACTGGTGAGTGTGCTAGCAGGTGTGCTGTGTGTGGAGTGACTGGTGAGTGTGCTAGCAGGTGTGCTGTGTGTGCTGTGTGTGGAGTGACTCGTGAGTGTGCTAGCAGATGTGCTGTGTGTGGAGTGTGTGGAGTGACTCGTGAGTGTGCTAGCAGGTGTGCTGTGTGTGGAGTGACTCGTGAGTGTGCTAGCAGGTGTGCTGTGTGTGGAGTGACTCATGAGTGTGCTAGCAGGTGTGCTGTGTGTGGAGTGACTCGTGAGTGTGCTAGCAGGTGTGCTGTGTGTGGAGTGACTCGTAAGCATGCTAGCAGGTGTGCTGTGTGTGGAGTGACTGGTGAGTGTGCTAGCAGGTGTGCTGTGTGTGCTGTGTGTGGAGTGACTCGTGAGTGTGCTAGCAGATGTGCTGTGTGTGGAGTGACTCGTGAGTGTGCTAGCAGGTGTGCTGTGTGTGGAGTGACTCGTGAGCGTGCTAGCAGGTGTGCTGTGTGTGGAGTGACTGGTGAGTGTGCTAGCAGGTGTGCTGTGTGTGGAGTGAATGGTGAGTGTGCTAACAGGTGTGCTGTGTGTGGAGTGACTCATGAGTGTGCTAGCAGGTGTGCTGTGTGGGAAGTGACTTGTGAGTGTGCTAGCAGGTGTGCTGTGTTTGGAGTGATTCGTGAGCGTGCTAACAGGTGTGCTGTGTGTGGAGTGACTCGTGAGTGTGCTAGCAGGTGTGCTGTGTGTGGAGTGACTCGTGAGTGTGCTAGCAGGTGTGCTGTGTGTGCTGTGTGTGGAGTGACTCGTGAGTGTGCTAGCAGGTGTGCTGTGTGTGGAGTGACTCGTGAGTGTGCTAGCAGGTGTGCTGTGTGTGGAGTGACTTGTGAGTGTGCTAGCAGGTGTGCTATGTGTTGAGTGACTCGTGAGTGTGCTAGCAGGTGTGCTGTGTGTGGAGTGACTCGTGAGTGTGCTAGCAGGTGTGCTGTGTGTGCTGTGTGTGGAGTGACTCGTGAGTGTGCTAGCAGATGTGCTGTGTGTGGAGTGACTCGTGAGTATGCTAGCAGATGTGCTGTGTGTGGAGTGACTCGTGAGTATGCTAGCAGATGTGCTGTGTGTGGAGTGACTCGTGAGTATGCTAGCAGATGTGCTGTGTGTGGAGTGACTGGTGAGTGTGCTAGCAGATGTGCTGTGTGTGGAGTGACTCGTAAGCATGCTAGCAGATGTGCTGTGTGTGGAGTGACTCGTGAGTGTGCTAGCAGATGTGCTGTGTGTGGAGTGACTCGTGAGTGTGCTAGCAGGTGTGCTGTGTGTGGAGTGACTCGTGAGCGTGCTAGCAGGTGTGCTGTGTGTGGAGTGACTCGTGAGCGTGCTAGCAGGTGTGCTGTGTGTGGAGTGACTCGTGAGCGTGCTAGCAGGTGTGCTGTGTGTGGAGTGACTCGTGAGTATGCTAGCAGATGTGCTGTGTGTGGAGTGACTCGTAAGCATGCTAGCAGGTGTGCTGTGTGTGGAGTGACTCGTGAGCGTGCTAGCAGGTGTGCTGTGTGTGGAGTGACTCGTGAGCGTGCTAGCAGGTGTGCTGTGTGTGGAGTGACTCGTGAGTGTGCTAGCAGGTGTGCTGTGTGTGGAGTGACTCGTAAGTGTGCTAGCAGGTGTGCTGTGTGTGGAGTGACTCGTGAGTGTGCTAGCAGGTGTGCTGTGTGTGGAGTGACTCGTGAGTATGCTAGCAGATGTGCTGTGTGTGGAGTGACTCGTAAGTGTGCTAGCAGGTGTGCTGTGTGTGGAGTGACTCGTAAGTGTGCTAGCAGGTGTGCTGTGTGTGGAGTGACTCGTGAGTATGCTAGCAGGTGTGCTGTGTGTGGAGTGACTCGTAAGTGTGCTAGCAGGTGTGCTGTGTGTGGAGTGACTCGTGAGCGTGCTAGCAGGTGTGCTGTGTGTGGAGTGACTCGTGAGCGTGCTAGCAGGTGTGCTGTGTGTGGAGTGACTCGTGAGCGTGCTAGCAGGTGTGCTGTGTGTGGAGTGACTCGTGAGTATGCTAGCAGGTGTGCTGTGTGTGGAGTGACTCGTGAGTGTGCTAGCAGGTGTGCTGTGTGTGGAGTGACTCGTGAGCGTGCTAGCAGGTGTGCTGTGTGTGGAGTGACTCGTGAGTGTGCTAGCAGGTGTGCTGTGTGTGGAGTGACTCGTGAGCGTGCTAGCAGGTGTGCTGTGTGTGGAGTGACTCGTAAGTGTGCTAGCAGGTGTGCTGTGTGTGGAGTGACTCGTGAGTATGCTAGCAGGTGTGCTGTGTGTGGAGTGACTGGTGAGCGTGCTAGCAGGTGTGCTGTGTGTGGAGTGACTCGTGAGTGTGCTAGCAGGTGTGCTGTGTGTGGAGTGACTCGTGAGTGTGCTAGCAGATGCGCTGTGTGTGGAGTGACTCGTGAGTATGCTAGCAGGTGTGCTGTGTGTGGAGTGACTGGTGAGCGTGCTAGCAGGTGTGCTGTGTGTGGAGTGACTCGTGAGCGTGCTAGCAGGTGTGCTGTGTGTGGAGTGACTCGTGAGTGTGCTAGCAGGTGTGCTGTGTGTGGAGTGACTCGTGAGTGTGCTAGCAGGTGTGCTGTGTGTGGAGTGATTCGTGAGCGTGCTAACAGGTGTGCTGTGTGAGGAGTGACTCGTGAGTGTGCTAGCAGGTGTGCTGTGTGTGGAGTGACTCGTGAGCGTGCTAACAGGTGTGCTGTGTTAGGAGTGACTCGTGAGTGTGCTAGCAGGTGTGCTGTGTGTGGAGTGATTCGTGTGCGTGCTAACAGGTGTGCTGTGTGAGGAGTGACTCGTGAGTGTGCTAGCAGGTGTGCTGTGTGTGGAGTGACTCGTGAGTGTGCTAGCAGGTGTGCTGTGTATGGAGTGACTCGTGAGTGTGCTAGCAGGTGTGCTGTGTGTGCTGTGTGTGGAGTGACTCGTGAGTGTGCTAGCAGGTGTGCTGTGTGTGGAGTGACTCGTGAGTGTGCTAGCAGGTGTGCTGTGTGTGGAGTGACTGGTGAGTGTGCTAGCAGGTGTGCTGTGTGTGCTGTGTGTGGAGTGACTCGTGAGCGTGCTAGCAGGTGTGCTGTGTGTGGAGTGACTCGTAAGTATGCTAGCAGGTGTGCTGTGTGTGGAGTGACTCGTGAGTGTGCTAGCAGGTGTGCTGTGTGTGGAGTGACTCGTGAGTGTGCTAGCAGGTGTGCTGTGTGTGGAGTGACTCGTGAGTGTGCTAGCAGGTGTGCTGTGTGTGGAGTGACTCGTGAGCGTGCTAGCAGGTGTGCTGTGTGTGGAGTGACTCGTAAGCATGCTAGCAGGTGTGCTGTGTGTGGAGTGACTCGTGAGTGTGCTAGCAGGTGTGCTGTGTGTGGAGTGACTCGTGAGTGTGCTAGCAGGTGTGCTGTGTGTGGAGTGACTCGTGAGTGTGCTAGCAGGTGTGCTGTGTGTGGAATGACTGGTGAGTGTGCTAGCAGATGTGCTGTGTGTGGAGTGACTCGTGAGTGTGCTAGCAGGTGTGCTGTGTGTGGAGTGACTCGTGAGTGTGCTAGCAGGTGTGCTGTGTGTGGAGTGACTCGTAAGTGTGCTAGCAGGTGTGCTGTGTGTGGAGTGACTGGTGAGTGTGCTAGCAGGTGTGCTGTGTGTGGAGTGACTCGTAAGTGTGCTAGCAGGTGTGCTGTGTGTGGAGTGACTTGTGAGTGTGCTGTGTGTGGAGTGAGTCATGAGTGTGCTAGCAGGTGTGCTGTGTGTGGAGTGACTCGTGAGTGTGCTAGCAGGTGTGCTGTGTGTGGAGTGACTCGTGAGCGTGCTAGCAGGTGTGCTGTCGTCCAATGTCTCTCTGCACTGCCTGTGCAGGGCCTCCACATTTAATGCAGTTCAACGGGACATGCATCCAGCAGAAGATAAATGAGTGGGTGCCTTTGAGCTTATGCATCTTTCTTTCTGGTTCATCCCACATTTATTGATCAAAGGGTCTTCCCCTCAACAGCTACAAGTACCAAGTGTGCCCAATGCATAATGTGACACAGAAAGAAGAGAGCAACAAATGGGATCGCTTCCATGGCGTGCTTGGGTCTGTGGCTGGTGCAATGTACGTAAGGTGTGAGTGCTATTTTATTAGGAGCTTGTTAACCTGTCTAGGGTGTTTCGGGAATGGATCATTGAGAACGACACGTTTATGGGCATGTACTTTGCAATGGGGGAGTCTTGTGGAGACATTGATCGGGAGGCGAAGGTGTGTACCACAGTGAAAGAAGGTGTGTCTTCTCTTTCTCCACCCATGGAGTCACCGACCTTTGACTTTTGCAGGTGTTGTTTGTCTGCAGTCAGTGGACAAAGCTGAGCAATGTATCTGAGCCAGAACGATGCCATTACACGATACTCCTGCACACGCCCCTGGCGTGCTTTAAGGGGGCAATGAAAGGTTGAGTAGAGTTGTGCTAAACAGGCTGTCTTGAGGCTATAGAGGGCACTGTTGTGGCTGCTTGTCTCCTCACAGTCCACCATGTGTTGCCAGACGATGCCCTCAAACAGTTGGACAGCATTGATCAAATGTATCATGATGGACTGCTGACGGAAAAGGTGCAAGCAAAAACAGTAGAGAAGAGTCGTTGCAGCGGTACCATATGCATCTTAGCACCTGTTGGTCTTGTGTTGCTTAGGGTGTGGATGTTCGCAAGAGACGTGTATTTCAAGATGCTGGTTTGTTGTACACGCCACCTCCTCCTACCATGATAATGGTAGGTGACAAAGGTGAGCATGAATTGGGACACAATGTCACATGATGTCATGTGATGTCATGTGATGTGATATTGTAGAGGCTCATAGTTGCGTTGACTGATACCGATAGCGAATTGACGAGCTACAACACAACTGTTAATAAGATATATAGTGATACTAGATGTGAACATCTTGTAAGCAGTTGACAAAGACCTCCCGGTCAAAACGTTCGCTAGTGAGTTGTATATTTAACAGTGTTGTTGCTATTAAATTCGCTATGGTGTCATGTATGTCATAGAGACTCATTGCTACACAATGGTATGAACAAGAAATGGGCTTCTGTCGAGCGATTGGACGTAGCATAGGAACAAGTTGTAAGGCCTTCATCAACAGTGGGACTGAAGAAAGTACAAAACAGAGTGGTTTTAAAGCATGGATTGGTAGGATCGAAGGGGACATAAAAAAGGTGGAAAATTGGGATGTCAGGCAAGCGTTGATGATACAAAGTCTTTTGATGGTTCTGTAAGCTGAGTTACGTAGGTGAGGTAGATTGTTTATTGAAAAAAAATTGGAAAGGAAAGCTGGTTATCCAGATCCACAGGACACCCCATCCCATGAACCTGGACTGTGGACTCCAACTCTCCCCAGTTGGAACCCCCTGCTGTACATGACTTGACTTTTCCATTCCAATTGTTTCCAATTAATTCCTATGCTATGTCTAATCGCTCGACAGAAGCCCATTCTTGTTCATGGTGTCATGTGATGTGTCTGTGTTGCAGCAGCAGATCAAAGAAGGGGGCAGGCAGAGGGCACAGCTCAAACCGAGACGTCGTGTGAGCAGGTGAGCTGCGGGCATAAGAGAGCTGTGAAGGGGGAAGTGGGGAGCAATGGGCATTGCGTCTGTGTGTGTATGGGAATGAGGAGAAGGAGGAGCAGACAAGGTCTGTGTTGTGTATGGGAGTGGAGGGAAAGAGACTCAGGCTGTCTATTGGGGTAGCAGGCTGTGCATAGTGAGTGGGGTGTGGAGGGATTAGGATTGAAGTATTGCCAGACAACTTGCTGTACAGTATGCAGTAGTGTCTGCTGTCATGCCATTGGAGAGGTATACCGTATATGTACGTAGGTGTGGTGGCACGCACAAGCACACAGCATGTTTTACGAGCACCACCTAATACTCATAGTATGGTTGCTAGGCAGTGCTTCGTAGGTGAGGTGGGGTGGGCAGCAGGGTGAGTGGTTGAGTGTGTGTGAAGAGGGTGGGGCTGCATTAGTGTGTGCCACTACTCGTATGTACAATAAACAGACCACAGACCAATGCTTGTTGAGCTGATATGTCCACCGCACTCCTTAGTGAGTTAAAGGAGACGCTTGTTGTATGAGGATACTCCTCACCAACACATGCTGTCTGTCCTCGCACTACAGGAGAGGGCCAGTGTGCGTGGGGAGCTACAGACAGCAAAGAGTGTACTCTCTCAAGTGAAGGAAATACTGCAAAGTGACAATTGTACTCTGCAAGACATTAGGGTCCTCTTGAACACGTATCCCTTGAATGTCACATTGTGATGTGCTTGTAAGCAGTTGCTAGTCGCTGTATTTTTGTGTCAATTTATGCACTATCCCAGACGCAGACAGACATGCATGTTGTAGCATTGTACATACATTTATACTCTGGCCCTTTTGAGGGTTAAGCATACTGTAGCTCATGTAGTTGTGTTGCTGGCTCCACATGCACTGCACTTTGTAAGCCATAGACACAACACAGCTTTTGATGCTTGTTCTGAGTTGTGGTTGACTCGATCCTGTTAGATCTGCAGACAGCCATATAACACACAAAGGAGGTGATAACTTTGAACTGCAAAGCAGCTGTGATGTTTTTTTGTTTTGCCACCTGCCAGAACCACTGGCACTAATTGACTCAACTCATCTTGAACATCAAAGGTACTGACATTACTTCATCAAAGTGGGATTAAATGTAAATTGAATCTCAAAGCGATGTCATTGTGGGACATGTGCACCTGGTACAGCACAGAGACCAGGTGTAGGATGATAATTCAAAGGGTGGTCAGGAGTGAGGGGGTAATTATGAATCCAACTCCTCCAGCTTATGTAGCAGCCTCTGCCATCCTCTGCCTTGGTCATCACATTCACACATACACATATATGTAGATGAACTTTGTAGTAACTCCCTCACTAGCTAAACGTCTCTCTACTGATTATCATTCATTGCATATCTTTCACTTTAAGACTTCTGGGCATGCACACACACACACACACACACACGCACACGCACACGCACACGTACACGTACACACTTATAATTAAGGATAGCATTTCAGCTGTAAGGGACTATGTTAGAGTACATTAACTCATCATCCTAATGCAGGTTTCCCAGATTGGCGTCTCAGTCCACATGCAATTTTCTCCAGGCTGCACAATATTCATTTTTCATTATGGCCAAAGAGGTGTTCCTTGTGATGTTCAAGAGGGCATATTTCTTAGCGTTAGGCATCTTCTGTCAATGGAACTATCCTTCGTGGTGCCTTTCACTCCTGTCTCAGCATTTCTTGGACTTGGATGCTTCATATGCTTTCCATCTTTCGGACTTCACATGTCAGTCGCTGTTCTCAAGCCGTGTACAGGAACAGGCAAAATTTAGTGGTTGCAAGTGGAGAAAGGAATAATAAAAAATTAATATGACCTCCCCCCTCATTTAAGGTTGCAGAATGACATTAAAACTGTGCATACATGTACACAAACGCAGGTGGTTACTGCTGGCATGAGGCTCTCTGTCAACCAAATCCATCACGTAGTGCATACACACCAGGGGGCGGCGGCAGGCAGCCTGGAGCCGCTCTCCGTATAGTAGAGACACAGTACATGCAAATGTCTGACTGCATGTCAGCCACATTGGCAGCCCCCTTCGATAAAGTAATCTACAAACAGTCTGCCAGACAGCAAGGCGAGCCACTTGGTGTATATATAGACGAGGAGATGCACCACTCGGCATGGTCGTATGCACCATTTCCAGAGTGTTTGTGTTGGAGAAGCAAAGATGATGGTGGTCAGCAGTTTCGATGTCTCCGAGCCTCTCTCGAAGCGCTCTCGTTGCGTGGCAGTGGACGAGGACGACACCACAGCAGCCCTCCAGGCCTACTCCTGCAGGTGAGGATGACGAAGGATAGGGAGATGCAGTCGGCCTGTGTGTGCAGAGACAGCGCAGCGCTGCCCATATCTATCTATGAACACCAAGCAGCCGTGTGCGTTGTGGGACCGTCAGTGTGCCCTGTCGTTCGTCTCCTGCAGACTTCAGCAGTCGCTGGTGCCCCAGACGCGCGGTACCAGAGGAGGTGAACCCATGGAGAGGCATGCTGGTTCGTACTTGTCGGCGTTCTTCCGTCTCTTGGGTGAGTCTGTGTGTGTCGCTTGCGGGCGGGGGTTGGGAGTGGGAGACTGTAGAGTGTGCGGCTGCTCGCAAGTCTTTTGCTTGTGCTTTATAGCTACTTGTCCGTTTTGCAGAAGACGACCTGGTCCAGGATTTCCTGTGGATTGACAGTTGTGCCAAGATTGCCGACAAAGTAGGTCCACTGTTTGCATGGCTAGCGTGTGCATGTGTGCTTGTCATGCGACGTACGTAGCGACGTACGTGGCTAGCACTCCCCATCACTTGCTCATACGTTTTCTCCCTCCGCAGTACCTGCTTGCCATGGTGTACGTGTACTTCAGAAGGGCTAACCTCACCCTGGATCAGTACACCAGAGTCAACTTCTTTGCAGCACTGTAAGTGGACACACTCACTCAAAGTGTACATCGGCTTGAGAAGCCACAGCATGCAGACCGAGTACAGCAGATGTGTCATCTGAGCCATGTCTGCAGGCTGCGCATGTGCAGCAAGTCACGATGTGAGCCATTTGATGTTGTGTGTGTTCAGGTACCTTGCTAACGACATGGAGGAAGACGAAGAAGAGGAAAAGTACGAGATCTTCCCATGGGCACTCGGTCGTCAGTGGCGGACTATGTTCCCCTCCTTCCTTGCTCTCCGTGACCAGCTGTGGAAGAGGATGGAGTACCGGGCAGTCGTCAGTCGCAGGACATGCGAAGAGGTTTGTGGTGTACACATCTAGCAGAGTGGTTGTGCAGGGGATGTGAGAGGGAAGTCAGCATGTGTTCTGACCACATGCTGGTCGTGATGTCACAAGAAGCACTAGAAGGGGCCAAGAGACATGTAGTCGAGGAGCATGTGCCTGTACATGTTTGTTGGCCGTCTTTATACGTAGCTGTGTTGACCAGCATCTCATCTCCCTCATGCACTTTAGGTGTTTGCAATGGCCCCTGCTAACCCTGCGTGGTCCCGTGTCCGCAAACCCCATCACGGGGGTGCCCACCGAAACTACACACAAGCCACACCTACCTACGGCCGACTGTCTCCTGCCAAATGCAGTGACTGTGACAGCCTACAGGTGGAGGTGACCATGCCAACATGCCGAGTTACCAAAGGCAACATGCTCGTAGAGCCATGCGCAATGCCAGTTGACTGTCAAGGGCTCCACTCATCTGAGCCTGTGGATTTAGATGTCATGGCAGACAACACTCTGTGTCAGGAGGCAACTGTCGAAATCAACTGTCTGGAGGATGGCATTCCTGATTTTGACTTGTTGGATGTGATTGACCAGCAAAGCAAGTTGGCACAATCATGTGAGCTGAATACTTTGCAGACAGAGATTGTCTTGTCTGTGGCACTCCATGCATGTGCAGTGCTGGTGTGGAGATTCCCACTGATTGGGCACACATACCATAACCGTCTGTCTGGGAGCATGCAGACTTGCAGCTGTAGCCACTGCATGGTGTAAGCAATGTTATGTACACAGTGAGGGCTGTTTGTGTACACACAAGTGACATATACACATATCTCACATGATGACTTCTCGGTTCTCATCTCTACAGTTCCCATCTTTGTCAGTGCCTTGGACTTGCCCGAGGAATAGCACTCGAATGGACCTAATTTATTTATTTATTCTGTGTACATTTCCCTAAATTATTCCATGCACATGTTGCACATGTGTCTTTACCATCCTTTTGTACTGTCCTGTTTCCAGCAGGCATACCATTGTTTTAACAGTCATTCTTCAAGTGCATAATCTGCTCCCCCTGTAATTTTGTTGTGGCACTGTTCACTGTACCAAATGTCGATTGTCCATTTGTTTTTATGTACAGCTGTGTGAATATGAATTGAATTGAATTGTTTCACATCTATATATATTTCATGGGTGTATATGCACCAGCTGTCATGGGTGTATATACATGCAGTACTAGCAAAAGTGTCTCCAACTGGACTTACACTACACGCCTCACACATGCACAGGAGAGGGCCAGTGTACGTGAGGAGCTATATATAAACAAAGAGAGTAGAGTGGTTGTGCACATCTAGTAGAGTGGTTGTGCAGGGGATGTGAGAGGGAAGTCAGCATGTGTGTCTTGAGACCACATGCTGGTCGTGATGTCACAAG
The DNA here is from genome assembly GCA_949841015.1 of Aplysina aerophoba. NCBI lineage: Eukaryota > Metazoa > Porifera > Demospongiae > Verongiida > Aplysinidae > Aplysina > Aplysina aerophoba. The sequence goes on from OX465045.1 coordinate 4,726,858, forward strand.
AAGCACTAGAAGTGGCCGGGAGACATGTAAAGAGCACCTTAGTCGAGGAGCATGTGCCTGTATATGTTTGTTGGCCGTCTTTATACGTAGCTGTGTTGACCAGCATCTCATCTCCCTCATGCACTTTAGGTGTTTGCAATGGCCCCGGCTAACCCTGCGTGGTCCCGTGTCCGCAAACCCCATCACGGGGGTGCCCACCGAAACTACACACAAACCACACCTACCTACGGCCGACTGTCTCCTGCCAAATGCAGTGACTGTGACAGCCTACAGGTGGAGGTGACCATGCCAACATGCCGAGTTACCAAAGGCAACATGCTCGTAGAGCCATGCGCAATGCCAGTTGACTGTGAGGCGCTCCACTCATCTGAGCGTGTGGATTTAGATGTCATGGCAGACAACACTCTGTGTCAGGAGGCAACTGTCGAAATCAACTGTCTGGAGGATGGCATTCCTGATTTTGACTTGTTGGATGTGATTGACCGGCAAAGCAAGTTGGCACAATCATGTGAGCTGAATACATTGCAGACACAGATTGTCTTGTCCGTGGCACTCCATGCATGTGCAGTGCTGGTGTGGAGATTCCCACTGAACACAGACCACAATCGTCTGTCTGGGAGCATGCAGACTTGCAGCTGTAGCCACTGCATGGTGTAAGCAATGTTATGTACACAGTGAGGGCTGTTTGTGTACACACAAGTGACATATACACATATCTCACATGATGACTTCTCGGTTTTCATCTCTACAGTTCCCATCTTTGTCAGTGCCTTGGACTTGCCTGAGGAATAGCACTCGAATGGACCTAATTTATTTATTTATTCTGTGTACATTTCCCTAAATTATTCCATGCACATGTTGCACATGTGTCTTTACCATCCCCCCTTTGTACTGTCCTGTTTCCAGCAGGCATACCATTGTTTTAAAGAGTCATTCAAGTGCATAATCTGCTCCCCCTGTAATTTTGTTGTGGCACCGTTCACTGTCCCAAATGTCGATTGTCCATTTGTTTTTATGTACAGCTGTGTGAATATGAATTGAATCGAATTGTTTCACATCTATATATATTTCATGGGTGTATATGCACCAACTGTCGTGGGTGTATATACATGCAGTACTAGCAAAAGTGTCTCCAACTGGATTTACACTACACGCCTCACACATTGACAGGAGAGGGCCAGTGTGCATGAGGAGCTATATATAAACAAAGAGAGTACTCTGTCAGGTGAAGGAAATGCTGCAAAGAGGCTATTCTATAATATACTCTGCAAGACATTTGGATCCTCTTGAACACGTATCCCTTTAATGTCTATGTAATGTGCTTGTGAGCAGTTGCTGTAGCTAGTTGCTGTGTACATTGGTGTTGACATGCATCAGTATGTTGTCATGTAAGCAGTTATCCTATTGAAGTCAGGTATCCTGTTCTGGCATCACAAGCCCTGCACACATGTTAAGCTTTAGACATAACACAGATTTTGACCACGTTCTGTTGTGTGCTTGAGCTGCAGAACAGCCATGCCTACTAAGATGTAAGACTTCTGGGCACACACACACACACACACACACACACGTACACACTTCAACGTAGCACTTCAGCTGTAAAGGACTATGTTTGAGCGCATTAACTCCTGGTGTACGCTAGCATGGCACTCCTGGCCGGCCATTCTAAATTATGGTTATTGTGCGCATGCAATTTTCTCCAGAGGACTCCACTTCTGGCCATCCTAAATGGACCGTTTCCCACCTGCTGTCTCTGTGCTGCGCTTATATCATCCTAATGCAGGCTTTGATTCCCAGTTTAGCGCCCCAGTCCGCATGCAATTTTCTCCAGGCTGCACAATTTTTCATTTTTCATTATGGCCAATGACTTGCTCTCCTTGTGATGTTCAATATGGCATATTAGCGTTTAGAAACCTTCTGTCAATGGAACTATCCCTCAGAAGTGGTGCCTTTGCTGGAGTGAAGAGTGACTGGGAGAATATCTGCACATGCACGCACACATGCACGTACGCAAGCACGCATGCACACGCACCCTAGCATGCACACACACACACCTGGATGAGGTAAGTGAGATACCCCCGACGGTACTCATAGGCGTTGAAGAGGTGTGAGAGGTGATTCTCCACAATCCCATAGCCCTTGAGTACGTAGCAGGATGACATGACCTCCCAGGTACTCCACCGCTGGTTCATGGCAGAGTTGAAGGACATCACACCGGGAATGTTGCGGCAGTCGCAGCAAAGGAAGCCTGAGGACTCGACGATGGACTCTGTGATGGCCTCCACCTCACGCTGGTGGCAGTAGGTACCTGAATGGACGTGTGAAGAGGGAGGGGAGGGCAGGGGAGGGGAGGGGAGGGGAAGGCAAGGGAGGGGAGAAAGGAAGGGCTTCCAATTCTTTGCACTCTTGTCTCAGCATTTCAGAAGCTTTCCATCTTTCGGACTTCACATGTCAGTCGCTGTTCTCAAGCCGTGTACAGGAACAGGCAAAATTTAGTGGTTGCAAGTGGAGAAAGGAATAACAAAAATTAATACGACCTCCCCCCTCATTTAAGGTTGCTGAATCAAATTTGCATGGCCTTACTAGTGCTGGTATCATGGCCCATGCCCCTTTTATACATCTACACAATCATAGGTGGAATTGTGCTCTGTTGTGTGGAGGTGGTAGCAGTGACAGAGGGGGGTTCTGCTGGCATGAGGCTCTCTGTCAACCAAATCCATCACGTAGTGCATACACACCAGGGGGCGGCGGCAGGCAGCCTGGAGCCGCTCTCCGTATAGTAGAGACACAGTACATGCAAATGTCTGACTGCATGTCAGCCACATTGGCAGCCCCCTGTGATAAAGTAATCTACAAACAGTCTGCCAGACAGCAAGGCGAACCACTTGGTGTATATATAGACGAGGAGATGCACCACTCGGCATGGTCGTATGCACCGTTTCCAGAGCGTTTGTGTTGGAGAAGGAAAGATGATGGTGGTCAGCAGTTTCGATGTCTCCGAGCCTCTCTCGAAGCGCTCTCGTTGCGTGGCAGCGGACGAGGACGACACCACAGCAGCCCTCCAGGCCTACTCCTGCAGGTGAGGATGACGGAGGATAGGGAGATGCAGTCGGCCTGTGTGTGCAGAGACAGCGCAGCGCCGCCCGTGTCAATGTGCATGAACGCCCAGCAGCCGTGTGCGTTGTGGGACCGTCAGTGTGCCCTGTCGTTCGTCTCCTACAGACTACAGCAGTCGCTGGTGCCCCATACGCGCGGTACCAGAGGAGGTGAACCCATGGAGAGGCATGTTGGTTCGTACTTGTCAGCGTTCTTCCGTCTCTTGGGTGAGTCTGTGTGTGTCGCTTGCGGGCGGGGGTTGGGAGTGGGAGACTGTAGAGTGTGCGGCTGCTCGCAAGTCTTTTGCTTGTGCTTTATAGCTACTTGTCCGTTTTGTAGAAGACGACCTGGTCCAGGATTTCCTGTGGATTGACAGTTGTGCCAAGATTGCCGACAAAGTAGGTCCACTGTTTGCATGGCTAGCGTGTGCATGTGTGCGTGTTATGCGACGTACCTAGCGACGTACGTGGCTAGCACTCCCCATCACTTGCTCATACGTTTTCTCCCTCCGCAGTACCTGCTTGCCATGGTGTACGTGTACTTCAGAAGGGCCAACCTCACCCTGGATCAGTACACCAGAGTCAACTTCTTTGCAGCACTGTAAGTGGACACACTCACTCAAAGTGTACATCGGCTTGAGAAGCCACAGCATGCAGACCGAGTACAGCAGATGTGTCATCTGAGCCATGTCTGCAGGCTGCGCATGTCCAGCAAGTCACGATGTGCGCCATTTGATGTTGTGTGTGTTCAGGTACCTTGCTAACGAAATGGAGGAAGACGAAGAAGAGGAAAAGTACGAGATCTTCCCATGGGCACTCGGTCGTCAGTGGCGGACTATGTTCCCCTCCTTCCTTGCTCTCCGTGACCAGCTGTGGAAGAGGATGGAGTACCGGGCAGTCGTCAGTTGCAGGACATGCGAAGAGGTTTGTGGTGTACACATCTAGTAGAGTGGCTGTGCAGGGGATGTGAGAGGGAAGTCAGCATGTGTGTCTTGAGACCACATGCTGGTCGTGATGTCACAAGAAACACTAGAAGTGGCCGGGAGACATGTAAAGAGCACCTTAGTCGAGGAGCATGTGCCTGTATATGTTTGTTGGCCGTCTTTATACGTAGCTGTGTTGACCAGCATCTCATCTCCCTCATGCACTTTAGGTGTTTGCAATGGCCCCGGCTAACCCTGCGTGGTCCCGTGTCCGCAAACCCCATCACGGGGGTGCCCACCGGAACTACACACAAACCACACCTACCTACGGCCGACTGTCTCCTGCCAAATGCAGTGACTGTGACAGCCTACAGGTGGAGGTGACCATGCCAACATGCCGAGTTACCAAAGGCAACCTGCTCGTAGAGCCATGCGCAATGCCAGTTGACTGTGAGGCGCTCCACTCATCTGAGCGTGTGGATTTAGATGTCATGGCAGACAACACTCTGTGTCAGGAGGCAACTGTCGAAATCAACTGTCTGGAGGATGGCATTCCTGATTTTGACTTGTTGGATGTGATTGACCAGAAAAGCAAGTTGGCACAATCATGTGAGCTGAATACATTGCAGACACAGATTGTCTTGTCTGTGGCACTCCATGCATGTGCAGTGCTGGTGTGGAGATTCCCACTGATTGGGCACACAGACCACAACCGTCTGTCTGGGAGCATGCAGACTTGCAGCTGTAGCCACTGCATGGTGTAAGCAATGTTATGTACACAGTGAGGGCTGTTTGTGTACACACAACAGACATATACACATATCTCACATGATGACTTCTCGGTTCTCATCTCTACAGTTCCCATCTTTGTCAGTGCCTTGGACTTGCCCGAGGAATAGCACTCGAATGGACCTAATTTATTTATTTATTCTGTGTACATTTCCCTAAATTATTCCATGCACATGTTGCACATGTGTCTTTACCATCCCCCCTTTGTACTGTCCTGTTTCCAGCAGGCATACCATTGTTTTAACAGTCATTCTTCAAGTGCATAATCTGCTCCCCCTGTAATTTTGTTGTGGCACCGTTCACTGTCCCAAATGTCGATTGTCCATTTGTTTTTATGTACAGCTGTGTGAATATGAATTGAATCGAATTGTTTCACATCTATATATATTTCATGGGTGTATATGCACCAACTGTCGTGGGTGTATATACATGCAGTACTAGCAAAAGTGTCTCCAACTGGACTTACACTACATGCCTCACACATGCACAGGAGAGGGCCAGTGTACGTGAGGAGCTATATATAAACAAAGAGAGTACTCTGTCAGGTGAAGGAAATGCTGCACAGAGGCTATTCTATAATATACTCTGCAAGACATTTGGATCCTCTTGAACACGTATCCCTTAAATGTCTATGTAATGTGCTTGTGAGCAGTTGCTGTAGCTAGTTGCTGTGTACATTGGTGTTGACATGCATCAGTATGTTGTCATGTAAGCAGTTATCCTATTGAAGTCAGGTATCCTGTTCTGTCATCACAAGCCCTGCACACTTGTTAAGCTTTAGACATAACACAGATTTTGACCACGTTCTGTTGTGTGCTTGAGCTGCAGAACAGCCATGCCTACTAAGATGTAAGACTTCTGGGCACACACACACACACACACACACACGCGTACACACTTCAACGTAGCACTTCAGCTGTAAAGGACTATGTTTGAGCATATTAACTCCTGGTGTACGCTAGCATGGCACTCCTGGCCAGCCATTCTAAATTATGGTTATTGTGCGCATGCAATTTTCTCCAGAGGACTCCACTTCTGGCCATCCTAAATGGACCGTTTCCCACCTGCTGTCTCTGTGCTGCGCTTATATCATCCTAATGCAGGCTTTGATTCCCAGTTTAGCGTCCCAGTCCGCTTGCAATTTTCTCCAGGCTGCACTTCATTTTTCATTATGGCCAATGACTTGCTCTCCTTGTGATGTTCAATATGGCATATTAGCGTTTAGGTACCTTCTGTGAATGGAACTATCCCTCAGAAGTGGTGCCTTTGCTGGAGTGAAGAGTGACTGGGAGAATAGCTGCACATGCACGCACACATGCACGTACGCAAGCACGCATGCACACGCACCCACGCATGCACACACACACACCTGGACGAGGTAAGTGAGATACCCCCAACGGTACTCATAGGCGTTGAAGAGGTGTGAGAGGTGATTCTCCACAATCCCATAGCCCTTGAGTGCGTAGCAGGATGACATGACCTCCCAGGTACTCCACCGCTGGTTCATGGGTGTATATACATGCAGTACTAGCAAAAGTGTCTCCAACTGGCCTTACACTACACACCTTGCACATGCACAGGAGAGGGCCAGTGTACGTGAGGAACTATATATAAACAAAGAGAGTACTCTGTCAGGTGAAGGAAATGCATCAGTGTGTTGTCATGTAAGCAGTTATCCTATTGAAGTCAAGTATCCTGTTCTGGCATCACAAGCCCTGCACACTCGCTAAGCTTTAGACATAACACAGATTTTGACCACGTTCTGTTGTGTGCTTGAGCTGCAGAACAGCCATGCCTACTAAGATGTAAGACTTCTGGGCATACACACACACACACAGACACACAGACACACACGCACACACACGTACACACTTCAACGTAGCACTTCAGCTGTAAAGGACTATGTTTGAGCACATTAACTCCTGGTGTACGCTAGCATGGCACTCCTGGCCAGCCATTCTAAATTATGGTTATTGTGCGCATGCAATTTTCTCCAGAGGACTCCACTTCTGGCCATCCTAAATGGACCGTTTCCCACCTGCTGTCTCTGTGCTGCGCTTATATCATCCTAATGCAGGCTTTGATTCCCAGTTTAGCGTCCCAGTCCGCATGCAATTTTCTCCAGGCTGCACAATTTTTCATTTTTCATTATGGCCAATGACTTGCTCTCCTTGTGATGTTCAATATGGCATATTAGCATTTAGGCACCTTCTGTCAATGGAACTATCCCTCAGAAGTGGTGCCTTTGCTGGAGTGAAGAGTGACTGGGAGAATAGCTGCACATGCACGCACTCATGCACGCACGCATGCACGTACACATGCACACACACATGCACGTACGCAAGCACGCATGCACACGCACCCTAGCATGCACACACACACACCTGGACGAGGTAAGTGAGATACCCCCAACGGTACTCATAGGCGTTGAAGAGGTGTGAGAGGTGATTCTCCACAATCCCATAGCCCTTGAGTGCGTAGCAGGATGACATGACCTCCCAGGTACTCCACCGCTGGTTCATGGCAGAGTTGAAGGACATCACACCGGGAATGTTGCGGCAGTCGCAGCAAAGGAAGCCTGAGGACTCTACGATGGACTCTGTGATGGCCTCCACCTCACGCTGGTGGCAGTAGGTACCTGAATGGACGTGTGAAGAGGGAGGGGAGGGCAGGGGAAGGGGAGGGGAAGGGAAAGCAAGGGAGGGGAGAAAGGAAGGGCTTCCAATTCTTTGCACTCTTGTCTCAGCATTTCAGAAGCTTTCCATCTTTCCGACCTCACATGTCAGTTGCTGTTCTCAAGCCGTGTACAGGAACAGGCAAAATTTAGTGGTTGCAAGTGGAGAAAGGAATAACAAAAATTAATATGACCTCTCCCCTCATTAAAGGTTGCTGAATCAAATTTGCATGGCCTTACTAGTGCTGGTATCATGGCCCATGCCCCTTTTATACATCTACACAATCATAGGTGGAATTGTGCTCTGTTGTGTGGAGGTGGTAGCAGTGACAGGGGGGGGTTCTGCTGGCATGAGGCTCTCTGTCAACCAAATCCATCACGTAGTGCATACACACCAGGGGGCGGTGGCAGGCAGCCTGGAGCCGCTCTCCGTATAGTAGAGACACAGTACATGCAAATGTCTGGCTGCATGTCAGCCACATTGGCAGCCCCCCTGCGATAAAGTAATCTACAAACAGTCCGCCAGACAGCAAGGCGAACCACTTGGTGTATATATAGACGAGGAGATGCACCACTCGGCATGGTCGTATGCACCGTTTCCAGAGTGTTTGTGTTGGAGAAGGAAAGATGATGGTGGTCAGCAATTTCGATGTCTCCGAGCCTCTCTCGAAGCGCTCTCGTTGCGTGGCAGTGGACGAGGACGACACCACAGCAGCCCTCCAGGCCTACTCCTGCAGGTGAGGCTGACGGAGGATAGGGAGATGCAGTCGGCCTGTGTGTGCAGAGACAGCGCAGCGCCGCCCGTGTCAATCTGCATGAACAACCAGCAGCCGTGTGTGTTGTGGGACCGTCAGTGTGCCCTGTCGTTCGTCTCCTGCAGACTTCAGCAGTCGCTGGTGCCCCAGACGCGCGGTACCAGAGGAGGTGAACCCATGGAGAGGCATGTTGGTTCGTACTTGTCAGCGTTCTTCCGTCTCTTGGGTGAGTCTGTGTGTGTCGCTTGCGGGCGGGGGTCGAGAGTGGGAGACTGTAGAGTGTGCGGCTGCTCGCAAGTCTTTTGCTTGTGCTTTATAGCTACTTGTCCGTTTTGCAGAAGACGACCTGGTCCAGGATTTCCTGTGGATTGACAGTTGTGCCAAGATTGCCGACAAAGTAGGTCCACTGTTTGCATGGCTAGCGTGTGCATGTGTGCTTGTCATGCGACGTACCTAGCGACGTACGTGGCTAGCACTCCCCATCACCTGCTCATACGTTTTCTCCCTCTGCAGTACCTGCTTGCCATGGTGTACGTGTACTTCAGAAGGGCCAACCTCACCCTGGATCAGTACACCAGAGTCAACTTCTTTGCAGCACTGTAAGTGGACACACTCACTCAAAGTGTACATCGGCTTGAGAAGCCACAGCATGCAGACCGAGTACAGCAGATGTGTCATCTGAGCCATGTCTGCAGGCTGCGCATGTCCAGCAAGTCACGATGTGAGCCATTTGCTAACGACATGGAGGAAGACGAAGAAGAGGAAAAGTACGAGATCTTCCCATGGGCACTCGGTCGTCAGTGGCGGACTATGTTCCCCTCCTTCCTTGCTCTCCGTGACCAGCTGTGGAAGAGGATGGAGTACCAGGCAGTCGTCAGTCGCAGGACATGCGAAGAGGTTTGTGGTGTACACATCTAGTAGAGTGGCTGTGCAGGGGATGTGAGAGGGAAGTCAGAGACCACATGCTGGTCGTGATGTCACAAGAAGCACTAGAAAGGGCCAAGAGACATGTAGTCGAGGAGCATGTGTCTGTACATGTTTGTTGGCCGTCTTTATACGTAGCTGTGTTGACCAGCATCTCATCTCCCTCATGCACTTTAGGTGTTTGCAATGGCCCCGGCTAACCCTGCGTGGTCCCGTGTCCGCAAACCCCATCACGGGGGTGCCCACCGGAACTACACACAAACCACACCTACCTACGGCCGACTGTCTCCTGCCAAATGCAGTGACTGTGACAGCCTACAGGTGGAGGTGACCATGCCAACATGCCGAGTTACCAAAGGCAACCTGCTCGTAGAGCCATGCACAATGCCAGTTGACTGTGAGGCGCTCCACTCATCTGAGCGTGTGGATTTAGATGTCATGGCAGACAACACTCTGTGTGAGGAGGCAACTGTCGAAATCAACTGTCTGGAGGATGGCATTCCTGATTTTGACTTGTTGGATGTGATTGACCAGAAAAGCAAGTTGGCACAATCATGTGAGCTGAATACATTGCAGACAGAGATTGTCTTGTCCGTGGCACTCCATGCATGTGCAGTGCTGGTGTGGAGATTCCCACTGATTGGGCACACAGACCACAACCGTCTGTCTGGGAGCATGCAGACTTGCAGCTGTAGCCACTGCATGGTGTAAGCAATGTTATGTACACAGTGAGGGCTGTTTGTGTACACACAACAGACATATACACATATCTCACATGATGACTTCTCGGTTCTCATCTCTACAGTTCCCATCTTTGTCAGTGCCTTGGACTTGCCCGAGGAATAGCACTCGAATGGACCTAATTTATTTATTTATTCTGTGTACATTTCCCTAAATTATTCCATGCACATGTTGCACATGTGTCTTTACCATCCCCCCTTTGTACTGTCCTGTTTCCAGCAGGCATACCATTGTTTTAACAGTCATTCTTCAAGTGCATAATCTGCTCCCCCTGTAATTTTGTTGTGGCACCGTTCACTGTCCCAAATGTCGATTGTCCATTTGTTTTTATGTACAGCTGCGTGAATATGAATTGAATCGAATTGTTTCACATCTATATATATTTCATGGGTGTATATGCACCAACTGTCGTGGGTGTATATACATGCAGTACTAGCAAAAGTGTCTCCAACTGGCCTTACACTACACACCTCGCACATGCACAGGAGAGGGCCAGTGTGCATGAGGAGCTATATATAAACAAAGAGAGTACTCTGTCAGGTGAAGGAAATGCTGCAAAGAGGCTATTCTATAATATACTCTGCAAGACATTTGGATCCTCTTGAACACGTATCCCTTAAATGTCTATGTAATGTGCTTGTGAGCAGTTGCTGTAGCTAGTTGCTGTGTACATTGGTGTTGACATGCATCAGTATGTTGTCATGTAAGCAGTTATCCTATTGAAGTCAGGTATCCTGTTCTGGCATCACAAGCCCTGCACACTTGTTAAGCTTTAGACATAACACAGATTTTGACCACGTTCTGTTGTGTGCTTGAGCTGCAGAACAGCCATGCCTACTAAGATGTAAGACTTCTGGGCACACACACACACACACAGACACACAGACACACACACACACACACACACACGTACACACTTCAACGTAGCACTTCAGCTGTAAAGGACTATGTTTGAGCACATTAACTCCTGGTGTACGCTAGCATGGCACTCCTGGCCGGCCATTCTAAATTATGGTTATTGTGCGCATGTAATTTTCTCCAGAGGACTCCACTTCTGGCCATCCTAAATGGACCGTTTCCCACCTGCTGTCTCTGTGCTGCGCTTATATCATCCTAATGCAGGCTTTGATTCCCAGTTTAGCGTCCCAGTCCGCTTGCAATTTTCTCTAGGCTGCACTTCATTTTTCATTATGGCCAATGACTTGCTCTCCTTGTGATGTTCAATATGGCATATTAGCGTTTAGGTACCTTCTGTCAATGGAACTATCCCTCAGAAGTAGTGCCTTTGCTGGAGTGAAGAGTGACTGGGAGAATAGCTGCACATGCACTCACACATGCACGTACGCAAGCACGCATGCACACGCACCCACGCATGCACACACACACACCTGGACGAGGTAAGTGAGATACCCCCGACGGTACTCATAGGCGTTGAAGAGGTGTGAGAGGTGATTCTCCACAATCCCATAGCCCTTGAGTGCGTAGCAGGATGACATAACCTCCCAGGTACTCCACCGCTGGTTCATGGGTGTATATACATGCAGTACTAGCAAAAGTGTCTCCAACTGGCCTTACACTACACACCTCGCACATGCACAGGAGAGGGCCAGTGTACGTGAGGAGCTATATATAAACAAAGAGAGTACTCTGTCAGGTGAAGGAAATGCATCAGTGTGTTGTCATGTAAGCAGTTATCCTATTGAAGTCAAGTATCCTGTTCTGGCATCACAAGCCCTGCACACTCGCTAAGCTTTAGACATAACACAGATTTTGACCACGTTCTGTTGTGTGCTTGAGTTGCAGAACAGCCATGCCTACTAAGATGTAAGACTTCTGGGCATACACACAGACACACAGACACACAGACACACACGCACACACACGTACACACTTCAACGTAGCACTTCAGCTGTAAAGGACTATGTTTGAGCACATTAACTCCTGGTGTACGCTAGCATGGCACTCCTGGCCGGCCATTCTAAATTATGGTTATTGTGCGCATGTAATTTTCTCCAGAGGACTCCACTTCTGGCCATCCTAAATGGACCGTTTCCCACCTGTTGTCTCTGTGCTGCGCTTATATCATCCTAATGCAGGCTTTGATTCCCAGTTTAGCGTCCCAGTCCGCATGCAATTTTCTCCAGGCTGCACAATTTTTCATTTTTCATTATGGCCAATGACTTGCTCTCCTTGTGATGTTCAATATGGCATATTAGCATTTAGGCACCTTCTGTCAATGGAACTATCCCTCAGAAGTGGTGCCTTTGCTGGAGTGAAGAGTGACTGGGAGAATAGCTGCACATGCACGCACTCATGCACGCACGCACGCATGCACGTACACATGCACACACACATGCACGTACGCAAGCACGCATGCACACGCACATTAGCATGCACACACACACACCTGGACGAGGTATGTGAGATACCCCCGACGGTACTCATAGGCGTTGAAGAGGTGTGAGAGGTGATTCTCCACAATCCCATAGCCCTTGAGTGCGTAGCAGGATGACATGACCTCCCAGGTACTCCACCGCTGGTTCATGGCAGAGTTGAAGGACATCACACCGGGAATGTTGCGGCAGTCGCAGCAAAGGAAGCCTGAGGACTCGACGATGGACTCTGTGATGGCCTCCACCTCACGCTGGTGGCAGTAGGTACCTGAGTGGACATGTGAAGAGGGAGGGGAGGGAAGGGGAAGGGAGGGGAAGGGAAGGCAAGGGAGGGGAGAAAGGAAGGGAGGGGAGAAAGGAAGGGCTTCCAATTCTTTGCACTCTTGTCTCAGCATTTCAGAAGCTTTCCATCTTTCGGACTTCACATGTCAGTTGCTGTTCTCAAGCCATGTACAGGAACAGGCAAAATTTAGTGGTTGCAAGTGGAGAAAGGAATAACAAAAATTAGGTATATATCATGGCCCATGCCCCTTTTATACATCTACACAAACATAGGTGGAATTGTGCTCTGTTGTGTGGAGGTGGTAGCAGTGACAGAGGGGGGTTACTGCTGGCATGATGCTCTCTGTCAACCAAATCCATCACGTAGTGCATACACACCAGGGGGCGGTGGCAGGCAGCCTGGAGCCGCTCTCCGTATAGTAGAGACACAGTACATGCAAATGTCTGGCTGCATGTCAGCCACATTGGCAGCCCCCTTCGATAAAGTAATCTACAAACAGTCTGCCCAGACAGCAAGGCGAACCACTTGGTGTATATATAGACGAGGAGATGCACCACTCGGCATGGTCGTATGCACCGTTTCCAGAGTGTTTGTGTTGGAGAAGGAAAGATGATGGTGGTCAGCAGTTTCGATGTCTCCGAGCCTCTCTCGAAGCGCTCTCGTTGCGTGGCAGCGGACGAGGACGACACCACAGCAGCCCTCCAGGCCTACTCCTGCAGGTGAGGCTGACGGAGGATAGGGAGATGCAGTCGGCCTGTGTGTGCAGAGACAGCGCAGCGCCGCCCGTGTCAATGTGCATGAACGCCCAGCAGCCGTGTGCGTTGTGGGACCGTCAGTGTGCCCTGTCGTTCGTCTCCTGCAGACTCCAGCAGTCGCTGGTGCCCCAGACGCGCGGTACCAGAGGAGGTGAACCCATGGAGAGGCATGTTGGTTCGTACTTGTCAGCGTTCTTCCGTCTCTTGGGTGAGTCTGTGTGTGTCGCTTGCGGGCGGGGGTCGGGAGTGGGAGACTGTAGAGTGTGCGGCTGCTCGCAAGTCTTTTGCTTGTGCTTTATAGCTACTTGTCCGTTTTGCAGAAGACGACCTGGTCCAGGATTTCCTGTGGATTGACAGTTGTGCCAAGATTGCCGACAAAGTAGGTCCACTGTTTGCATGGCTAGCGTGTGCATGTCTGCGTGTTATGCGACGTACGTAGCGACGTACGTGGTTAGCACTCCCCATCACCTGCTCATACGTTTTCTCCCTCCGCAGTACCTGCTTGCCATGGTGTACGTGTACTTCAGAAGGGCCAACCTCACCCTGGATCAGTACACCAGAGTCAACTTCTTTGCAGCACTGTAAGTGGACACACTCACTCAAAGTGTACATCGGCTTGAGAAGCCACAGCATGCAGACCGAGTACAGCAGATGTGTCATCTGAGCCATGTCTGCAGGCTGCGCATGTCCAGCAAGTCACGATGTGAGCCATTTGATGTTGTTTGTGTTCAGGTACCTTGCTAACGACATGGAGGAAGACGAAGAAGAGGAAAAGTACGAGATTTTCCCATGGGCACTCGGTCGTCAGTGGCGGACTATGTTCCCCTCCTTCCTTGCTCTCCGTGACCAGCTGTGGAAGAGGATGGAGTACCGGGCAGTCGTCAGTCACAGGACGTGTGAAGAGGTTTGTGGTGTACACATCTAGTGGAGTGCCTTGCAGGGATGTGAGAGGGAAGTCAGCATGTGTGTGTTGAGACCACATGCTGGTCGTGATGTCACAAGAAGCACTAGAAGGGGCCAAGAGACATGTAATCTAGGAGCATGTGCCTGTACATGTTTGTTGGCCGTCTTTATGCGTAGCTGTGTTGACCAGCATTTCATCTCCCTCATGCACTTTAGGTGTTTGCAATGGCCCCTGCTAACCCTGCGTGGTCCCGTGTCCGCAAACCCCATCACGGGGGTGCCCACCGAAACTACACACAAACCACACCTACCTACGGCCGACTGTCTCCTGCCAAATGCAGTGACTGTGACAGCCTACAGGTGGAGGTGACCATGCCAACATGCCGAGTTACCAAAGGCAACCTGCTCGTAGAGCCATGCACAATGCCAGTTGACTGTCAAGCGCTCCACTCATCTGAGCGTGTGGATTTAGATGTCATGGTAGATAACACTCTGTGTCAGGAGGCAACTGTCGAAATCAACTGTCTGGAGGATGGCATTCCTGATTTTGACTTGTTGGATGTGATTGACCGGCAAAGCAAGTTGGCACAATCATGTGAGCTGAATACATTGCAGACACAGATTGTCTTGTCCGTGGCACTCCATGCATGTGCAGTGCTAGTGTGGAGATTCCCACTGATTGGGCACACAGACCACAACCGTCTGTCTGGGAGCATGCAGACTTGCAGCTGTAGCCACTGCATGGTGTAAGCAATGTTATGTACACAGTGAGGGCTGTTTGTGTACACACAACAGACATATACACATATCTCACATGATGACTTCTCGGTTCTCATCTCTTCAGTTCCCATCTTTGCCAGTGCCTTGGACTTGCCCGAGGAATAGTCAACAGGCTTTCCATTTCTGAGCTGAACAGTGCTCAAGTGGACCTAATTTATTTATTAATTCTGTGAACATTTCCCTAAATTATTCCATGCACATGTCACACATGTGCTTTTACCATCCTTTAGTACTGTCCTGTTTCCAGCTGGCATACCATTGTTTTAAACAGTCATTTTAGTGTGTGTGTTTGTGCAAGTGTGACATATGACTGATGTGACTTGTGTATATACGTATGTTTGCTGCATCATCCTGTCCCCCCTCTCCCCTCCCCCCCCCCCCCCCTGTAATATTTTATTGAGGCACTGTTGCCTGTACCAAATGCCGATTGCCTATTCTTATGTACAGTTAGGCATGCGTGAATATGAATTGAGTTGAATTTTTAGTATTTGTGTATGTACCAGCCATCATGGGTGTGCATATACAGTACTGGAAGAAATCTCCAACTGGCCTCACACTACACTCCTATATATACACACACACATAGGCCAGTGTACGCGAAGAGCTACAGACAATAACAAGTACTCTCTCAAGTGAAGGAAATGCTGCAAATAGACAATTGTACTCTACATGACATAGGGTCCTCTTGACACAGTTGCTAGTTGTTAGTTGCTGTAGGTGTCGATATTATTCATATTATGTACCTTTGTCCATGTAAGCAAGTATAATAATTATTATAACCCATTGCAGCCAAGACAGCGCGGGAATACGGCTGGGCTTGTTGCAGTGTTTTGTGTTTTCCCGCACCACATACACTGCACACTTGCTAAGCTTTAGACACAACACAGATTATTATGACCACGTTCTGTTGTGTGCTTGAGCTGCAGAACAGCAATGCGCCTACTAAGGTGTTAATGTTGCTGGCAGAGGCCTGTTACCTGACTGGAAGTCAAGAAGATGCTATGCACTAGTTCTAATGCACTGTGTAGAAACTAAAGATTTAGGGTACGTTACTATACAATTGCATTGTCATTGTACAGTAACTTCTTAATTAAGAAATTTCAATGGAACAAATTCAGTACACACTCACACACCATGCTATACCAACATTCTCGCGATAGACCCAATCAATCTTCACTGTTGTTCTACGTGGGGACAGGATGGACCGAGCCAGTTGTACATTGCAGCTCTCAGCAACTACAGTGCAGAGTTCAGGAAGTGCGGTACTCTCACTAATGCGGGGTTGCACCACTGTGTTGAGGGTGTCCAGTAGCATACTCTGGATGCCTGGGGTGTTGAGACCAGTCAGACCACAGTAAAAGAGGAAAAGGTTCTGGAGAGTCGACGACGATGTAGCAGACCATCAGCAAGAGCAGAGGCACGTAGCAGAGCCTCTCGATGTGAGGGCGAAGGGATAGGGTCGACAGAAGCTTCTCTCCTGCTGACGGGTTGGAGGAGGCAAAGTACTCTGTGACATACTTCTTCACTTCTTCACTTCTTCCTTTCCAAACCCACTGACGGGGACATTCCTAGTCCACCCTGTTTCTGTAAAGGCATTGTGGAGAACAATACTTGCCTAATGTACTCTATGTAGTTTTATGATGGTTTCACGCATGAGTCATACAATAGGAAACAAGCGTAGTGTTCTCTTGTGTCACGTGTGGGTGGTATTACTTGTGTGGGATTCTCACGAGACAAAGGGCGTGCTTCAAAACTTGGGAGCTGCAGTCCATGCGCTGCCTCTCTGAAGAACTGCACTCAGTCGAGAACCGCGGGCATTCAACAGGCGTGTGAGGTCATAGGTTTCCTTTATCTATGGTCGGGTGGAGGAGCCTCTGGCAGGGAAATGAGATAGTTTGAGGCTGTCCAATATCTTTGAAAGGAAACAGTGCTGCCTGAGATATAATTTGCACCTTTGTCCACCTCATTTGTATGTACACCCTTACTCCCTTCGCTAACCACCATTGGAGGAGGAGTGACATTGCACAAGAGACTGAGCACTTTTGGTACCTCTTATAACTCATTGCAAGTCAGACTAGTCAATTCTGGATGAAGAATGTGTGTGTTTGTGTGTGTGTGTGTGTGTGTGTGTACGTGTGTGTGTGTACGTGCACGCGTGTGTGTGCGTGTGTGTGTGTGTGCGCGCGTGCATGTGTGTGTGTGTCTGTGTGTGTGTGTGCATGTGCGTATGTGTATGTGTGTGCGTGTGCGTGTGTGTGTGTGTTTGTGTGTCCCTGTGTAAATGTGTACATACATACATGCACACATGTTAGTCTGTCTGTCTGTCCGCTGGTAAGCATGGCAAATTAAAGCTCTCCCTGATTCACCTGGCAGGGTCTGAGCATGCCACAGTGACTGCCAACTGGGGGAGTGGATGAAGGAGGGGGTCAAAATCAACACCCTTTGCTGGCTCTGGGAAACTGCATCAACGCTCTGGTCAGCAACAAGGTGGTGGACTAGTGGACTAGAATAGCATGTGTTGTGTGCTGACTCAGCACTTGCCACATGAGATGCGGCCCATACCTCCCCTCTTGTAGGGCAAGTTTGTGTTTGTCCCCTACCGAGACAGGTGAAATGCTGCATTGTGAAGAATTTTGTTCTTCATCAGTTGCCTCCTTGAGGCAGTTCACACGTGTGTGTCAATATCCTGGGACATGCATGCTGGGATACAGTTGCCCATTGCCCATGATGCATATGCAACAGTGAGTATAAATGTCTTAGTGGTGAGTTCAATAAAATAATAGTATAAATTATATAATATACACAAAATCATGAAAAAGTACACACGAGATATATGTATTTTAGGGTTATTGAAATGTGTTGTAGTTCACATAGCATACTTATATACATTTCTATATCTTCTAATAATTCAGTATAATAATATACTAATAGATCAATAAATTCTAAATCAAGCACTAAGACGACGCCATGCTAGTGGTGGGGGCCATGGGGGAGTCCCGTAGAGAAGTGGAGGAAACCTGCAAGTATGGAAGGGGGCATGAATTGGGGTACTATGACAAAATGGCCGCCCACACACGAAGCAAGAGGCTGTCTTCAATACCACGTGCATGCAGGCCTTGCTACAGCAGAGGACACGAGGCACTGCCTCCATGGAGTTGTAAATCTGACTAATGTCTGCAGCACACTAGTACATGGGGAAGACTAGTGAGAGAGTTGAGTGTTGTAGGACCAGCTCCGACCCCATCCTCTGTGTGCACCCACTGCCTCTCTGGGTCATGTGACCAGCACAGTGGCCACAAGGAGGTGGGAACACTGCTCAACTCAACGTATGCTTTTACCTATATCAGGACAACTTAATGTGCACTATACACATATTAACTTCTATTTTTATTTCATCTCATCATCACCTGCCCTATATTACGGAGATGTTTTGGCTTTTCCACATGTAGTATTACTTATAATAATTATTATGGTTATTAACTGTTAAATAAAAAAAAACTAATCATTATGACGATTATTTTATTACTGCATACATGAGAGAACTGTATATCTGCATGGGCATTCATATTCACTACATGCAGTCTCGGTGGATGCAGAGCATTTTCAAAGCAGAAATGAATGCGCCCTTTGCCCTGGTGGGGTATGGTATATATTCAATGACACACTCGAAACAAGTAATGCATGCACAACATGCACAAATACTTGACTGTGTAAAAAGACAGTTCAAACGTTTTTGAACAATTAAAGGGCAGTAAAAGCACATGTGTGACATGTGCATTGAAATTTTACACAAAAATAAATACATTAGGTCCACTTGAGTACTGTCCAGCTCAGAAATGGAAAGCCTGTTGAATATTCCTCGGGCAAGTCCAAGGCACTGGCGAAGATGGGAACTGTAGAGATGAGAACCGAGAAGTCATCATGTGAGATATGTGTATATATATGTCTGTTGTGTGTACACAAACAGCCCTCACTGTGTACATAACATTGCTTACACCATGCAGTGGCTACAGCTGCAAGTCTGCATGCTCCCAGACAGACGGTTGTGGTCTGTGTTCAGTGGGAATCTCCACACCAGCACTGCACATGCATGGAGTGCCACAGACAAGACAATCTCTGTCTGCAATGTATTCAGCTCACATGATTGTACAACTTGCTTTGCCGGTCAATCACATCCAACAAGTCAAAATCAGAATGCCACCCTCCAGACAGTTGATTTCGACAGTTGCCTCCTGACACAGACTGTTCTCTGCCATGACATCTAAATCCACATGCTCAGATGAGTGGAGCGCTTAATTAACAGTCAACTGGAATTGCGCATGTCACTACGAGCACGTTGCCTTTGGTAACTCGGCATGTTGGCATGGTCACCTCCACCTGTAGGCTGTCACAGTCACTGCATTTGGCAGGAGACAGTCAGCCGTACGTAGGTGTGGTTTGTGTGTAGTTCCGGTGGGCACCCCTGTGATGGGGTTTGCGGACACGGGACCACGCAGGGTTAGCCGGGGCCATTGCAAACACCTAAAGCGGGAGATGAGAAGCTGGTCAGCAAAGCTATAAGGACAGCCAATAAACATGTACAGGCACACACTCCTAGACTAAGGTGCTCTTTACATATCTTCTAGTGCTTGCTGTGACATCACGACCAGCATGTGGTCTCAACACACATTATGCCGACTTCCCTCTCACATCCCTGCAAGGCACTCCACTAGATGTGTACACCACAAACCTCTTCACACGTCCTGCAACTGACGACTGCCTGGTACTCCATCCTCTTCCACAGCTGGTCACGGAGAGCAAGGAAGGAGGGGAACATAGTCTGCCACTGACGACCGAGTGCCCATGGGAAGATCTCGTACTTTTCCTCTTCTTCGTCTTCCTCCATGTCGTTAGCAAGGTACCTGAACACAAACAACATCAAATGGCTCACATCGTGACTTGCTGGACATGCGCAGCCTGCAGGCATGGCTCAGATGACACATCTGCTGTACTCGGTCTGCATGCTGTGGCTTCTCAAGCCGATGTACACTTTGAGCGAGTGTGTCCACTTACAGTGCTGCAAAGAAGTTGACTCTGGTGTACTGATCCAGGGTGAGGTTGGCCCTTCTGAAGTACACGTACACCATGGCAAGCAGGTACTGCAGAGGGAGAAAACGTATGAGCAGGTGATGGGGAGTGCTAGCCACGTACGTCGCTACGTACGTCGCATGACAAGCACACATGCACACGCTAGCCATGCAAACAGTGGACCTACTTTGTCGGCAATCTTGGCACAACTGTCAATCCACAGGAAATCCTGGACCAGGTCGTCTTCTGCAAAACGGACAAGTAGCTGTAAAGCACAAGCAAAAGACTTGCGAGCAGCCGCACACTCTACAGTCTCCTACTCCCGACCCCCGCCCGCAAGCGACACACATAGACTCACCCAAGAGACGGAAGAACGCTGACAAGTACGAACCAACATGCCTCTCAATGGGTTCACCTCCTCTGGTACCGCGCGTCTGGGGCACCAGCGACTGCTGAAGTCTGCAGGAGACGAACGACAGGGCACACTGACGGTCCCACAACGCACACGGCTGCTGGGTGTTCATGCACATTGACACGGGCGGCGCTTCGCTGTTTCTGCACACACAGGCCGACTGCATCTCCCTATCCTTCGTCATCCTCACCTGCAGGAGTAGGTCTGGAGGGCTGCTGTGGTGTCGTCCTCGTCCGTTGCCACGCAACGAGAGCGTTTCGAGAGAGGCTCGGACACATCGAAACTGCTGACCACCACCATCTTTGCTTCTTCAACACAAACCCTTTGGAAATGGTGCATACGACCATGCCGAGTCGTGCACCCCCTCGTCTATATATACACCAAGTGGCTCGCCTTGCTGTCTGGGCAGACTGTTTGTAGATTACTTTATCGCAGGTTGCTGCCAATGCGGCAGACATGCAGTCAATTATTTGCATGTACTGTGTCTCTACTATACGGAGAGCGGCTCCAGGCTGCCTGCCGCCGCCCTCTGGTGTGTATGCACTACGTGATGGATTTGGTTGACAGAGAGCCTCATGCCAGCAGAACCCCCCTCTGTCACTGCTACCACCTCCACACAACAGAGCACAATTCTATCTACGTTTGTGTACATGTATAAAAGTGCCATGATATATACCAGCACTAGTGAGGCCATGCAAATTTGATTAACAGTTTATTTAAATTGGGCATAAGGGAGGGAGGTCATATGTATTTCATTTTTCATTTCTCCACTTGCAACCACTAAATTTTGCATGTTGCTATGCACAACGACTTGAGAACAGCAACTGACATGTGAAGTCCGAAAGATGGAAGGCTTCTGTTCTTGGGTTGGCAACAATTCCAAGTCCAAGAAATGCTGAGACAAGAGTGCAAAGGCACCACTTCTGAGGGATAGTTCCATTGACAGAAGGTACGTAAATGTGTGTGTGTGTGTGTGTGTGTGTGTGTGTGTGTGTGTGTGTGTGTGTGTGTGTGTGTGTGTGTGTGTGTGTGTGTGTGTGTGTGTGTGTGTGTGTGTGTGTGTGTGTGTGTGTGTGTGTGTGTGTGTGTGTGTGTGTGTGTGTGTGTGTGTGTGTGTGTGTGTGTGTGTGTGTGTGTGTGTGTGTGTGTGTGTGTGTGTGTGTGTGTGTGTGTGTGTGTGTGTGTGTGTGTGTGTGTGTGTGTGTGTGTGTGTGTGTGTGTGTGTGTGTGTGTGTGTGTGTGTGTGTGTGTGTGTGTGTGTGTGTGTGTGTGTGTGTGTGTGTGTGTGTGTGTGTGTGTGTGTGTGTGTGTGTGTGTGCCTAAACGCTAATATGCCATATCAAACATCACAAGGAGCAAGTCATTGGCCATATATAATGAAAAATAAAAATTGTGCAGTGTGGTGGACTTGGACAACAGGGAGCCTTATGCCAACAGTATTCCCCTCCCCTACTGCCACCTTCACACGACAGATCATAGCTCCTCTACGTTGGTGTACATGTATAAAGTGGCATGGGCCATGATGCCAGAACTAGCAAGGCTATGCAAATTGATTCACAGTTTATCTTCAGCAACTTTAAATTGGGCATGGGAATTGGTGGGAGGTCATATTAATTCCACTGTTTATTTTTCTACCTGCAACCATTTGCTTTGTCTGTTCCTTTACACAACAACTCGAACAGCAACTGACTTGAGAAGTCCGAGAGATGAAAAGATTCTGTGCTTGGATTGGCAACACATTAAAGTCCAAGAAATGCTGAGACAAGAGTCTAAAGGCGCTAACTCTGAGGGACAGTCCCATTAACAGAAGATCTTGTACGTATATAGCTAAACGCTAAGAAATATACCATATTGAACATCATAAGGAGCAACTCATTGGCCATTATGAAAAATGAAAGTTGAGCAATCTGGAGACTCTCTGCTCAACTGGGAATGAAATTTGCCTGGTCTAATGTAGCACACAGCTGGTTTGGGTAATTGCATAAGTCAGTTGCCAAACCTGTACATTGGAAGGGGATTGGTGCACAAGGATAATACAAGCACAGTACAGAGGCCGCGGGTGAAAAGCCATAATTTAGGATGACCAGGAGTGCCATGGTAACACACATCATGATTATTATGCACTCGATCATTGTCCATTACACCTGAAATGCATCATTGAAGTGTATACATGTGTGTGTGTGTGTGCGTGTGCGTGTGCGTGCGTGTGTGTGTGTGTGCATGTGCGTGTGCGTGTACATGTGTGCGTGCGTGTGCGTGAAAGTGTGTGTGCGTGCGTGCGTGTGTGTGTGTGTGTGTGTGTGTGCGTGTGCGTGTGTGTGCGCGTGTGCGTGTGCATGAATGCGTGCGTGTGTGTGTGTGTGTGTGTATGTGTGTGTGTCTGTGTGTGTGTGTGCTTAAAGTGAAAGATTTGCAATGGATGATAATCAGTAGAGAGATGTTTACTAGTGAGGAAGTTCATCTGGCCTTTGAATTATCATTCTACACCTGGTCTGTGTGCTGTATCAATTGCACATATCCCACAATCACATCACTTTGAAGATCCAATCTCACTCTGATCTCACTAACTTTATGATACATTAATGACAGTACACCTCTAGGTGTTTGAGATGAGTTGTGAGTTCATTGGTGCCAGTGGTCCTAACAAGTAATAACATCACAGCTGCTTTGCAGTCAAAGTTAACACTTCAGTAATGTTATGGCTGTCTGCAGGTGTAAAAGGAGTCAACCACACCTCAGAACATGCATCAAAAGCTGTGTTGTGTCTATGGCTGACCAAATGCAGTGCACATGGTGCCAGAACATTGAATACAGTCAATTTCAAAATGGTTGGCCAAAATGACAAATGGCAAAATTAATTACATTACGTAATGGCAAATCGCATGATGTCATATGCATGGACAACAGGCATGCTGTCAGTTATGATGACGCTGTAGACAATGCTGTGCTTGTACGTATAGCGACACATTGTGGTCTACTTGGAATACTGCCTCTCGGCAATTTGGAGCTTCCAAGAAAGTGACACAGAGCCCATTGTCTCCATCATTCACCAGCAGAGCATCAGCTAGCTAGCTACCCAGATCAGATCCAAGCAGACCAGTGCCAAACCAAGAATGCAGTGTTCGCAACTGTAATCGCACAGCTGCTAGTGAGGAAGCCGAGGCTATAAAGCAGAAGTTGTCATCATCACAACGGTTGCTATGGATCAAGCAAGTGAGAGGGGGGCATCCTCTTGGCAGACAACCATTCCCATTGCCAAGTACGGATTCACCCTACTCAAACAGGCTTTCCGGGATTCCTTGTGCATCAGGTATAGTTAGTGGCCAGCCAGACTCCCTTCCCACTGCCCGTACGGTGTTGCCTTTTCTGTCAACCATGCCATGAGCTGCCCCAAAGGTGCCCTCCTGTCTATCCGGCAAGACCGCATAAGGGATATCACTGCTCAACTCCTCACTGAGGTTTGCCCTAATATAATGTGGTCCATTGAGCCAACCATCCAACCTTTGACTGGGGAGAGATTTTCCTTGAGAAGCACAAATGTTGAGGACGAGGTAAGGCTCCATGGACATTAAGGCCCAGGAGTTCTGGAACAAGAGCAGAAGCAGCACCTTCTTTGATGTGCGAGTTTTCAATCCCCATGCACCCTCCAACAGCAAATCAACAACAGCAGCTTGCTACCGGAAGCATGAAGTGGAAAAGCGGGGTAAGTATGAGAGAAGGGTACTAGATGTTGAGCATGGCTCTTTTACCCTCCTGGTCTCTCCACAAGTGGAGGCTGGGGGCCTTCTGCCACAGTCACATTCAGAAGGCTGGCCAGCCTCATCTCCAACAAGGTGTCACAACCTTATAGTGCATTTCTTGGCTTCATCCGCTGCAAGATTGCATTCTCACTGATTGACTCGGCTGTGATGTGCCTACATGGGGCCAGATCCTCAATCCACAACCCCTCCAGGGACTTGAATCTCCACAGCCAGCCACTGGACCTCATCGCCAATGAGGCCCAGTGGTCTGTGTGACTTGCTAGATAATTGCTTTATTTTACCAGCTATAAGACAATGTTAAATACATGACATTATATGTTATTCCAATCTTGTCAACTTGTTGTCTTAAGTTCACGTTTTTGAATCACTTGCTATGACGTCATGCCATTAGCCATTACATTACGCGATTTGCTATTTGCCGTTTTGGAAAACCATTCTGAATTTGACTGTACAATTGACACAAATGCACAGCAACTAGCAACTGCGTTACTTGCCTACAAGCACATCACATAGTGATATTAAGGGATGTGTTCAGAAGGGCCCTAATGTCTTGCAGAGCATGATAATCTCTGCAGTATGTCGTTCACCTGAAAATCATTCTTTGCCTCTTTATTGTCTGTTGCTCCTCAGGCAGTATTTCTATTATGATTTATTTTATAGTCGCACATGCCTAGCTGCATGTAATACTCACTTGACCTGGACAGTCATTTGTCCCCACTCGATCTCTAGTACATCATATTCATGTGATCTCTCCATTTGCTGCAGTACTGTTACGAGTGCCACATGCAGGTTGTTATACTATTGCAAATAAATACTAGGTGAAGTTGTTTATATATAGCTCCTCACGTACACTGGCCCTCTCCTGTGCATGTGCGAGGTGTGTAGTGTAAGGCCAGTTGGAGACACTTTTGCTAGTACTGCATGTATATACACACCCATGACAGCTGGTGCATATAGATACAGATGTGCATTCAACTCAATTCACACATGCCTAGCTGTACATAAAAACAAATGGACAATCGACATTTGGGACAGTGAACAGTGCCACAACAAAATTTACAGGGGGAGCAGATTATGCACTTGAATGACTCTTTAAAACAATGGTATGCCTGCTGGAAACAGGACAGTACAAAAGGACGGTAAAGACACATGTGCAACATGTGCATGGAATAATTTAGGGAAATGTACACAGAATAAATAAATAAATTAGGTCCACGTGACTGCTATTCCTCAGGCAACTCCAAGGCACTGGCAAAGATGGGAACTGTAGAGATGAGAACCGAGAAGTCATCATGTGAGATATGTGTATATGTCTGTTGTGTGTACACAAACAGCCCTCACTGTGTACATAACATTGCTTACACCATGCAGTGGCTACAGCTGCAAGTCTGCATGCTCCCAGACAGACGGTTGTGGTCTGTGTGCCCAATCAGTGGGAATCTCCACACCAGCACTGCACATGCATGGAGTGCCACGGACAAGACAATCTGTGTCTGCAATGTATTCAGCTCACATGATTGTGCCAACTTGCTTTGCTGGTCAATCACATCCAACAAGTCAAAATCAGGAATGCCATCCTCCAGACAGTTGATTTCGACAGTTGCCTCCTGACACAGAGTGTTGTCTACCATGACATCTAAATCCACACGCTCAGATGAGTGGAGCGCTTGACAGTCAACTGGCATTGCGCATGGCTCTACGAGCACGTTGCCTTTGGTAACTCGGCATGTTGGCATGGTCACCTCCACCTGTAGGCTGTCACAGTCACTGCATTTGGCAGGAGACAGTCGGCCGTAGGTAGGTGTGGCTTGTGTGTAGTTTCGGTGGGCACCCCCGTGATGGGGTTTGCGGACACGGGACCACGCAGGGTTAGCAGGGGCCATTGCAAACACCTAAAGTGCATGAGGGAGATGAGAAGCTGGTCAGCAAAGCTATAAGGACAACCAATAAACATGTACAGGCACACACTCCTAGACTAAGGTGCTCTTTACATGTCTCCTGGCCCCTTCTAGTGCTTCTTGTGACATCACGACCAGCATGTGGTCTCAACACACACATGCTGACTTCCCTCTCACATCTCCTGCACAGGCACTACATGTACACCACAAACCTCTTCGCATGTCCTGCGACTGACGACTGCCCGGTACTCCATCCTCTTCCACAGCTGGTCACGGAGAGCAAGGAAGGAGGGGAACATAGTCCGCCACTGACGACCGAGTGCCCACGGGAAAATCTCGTACTTTTCCTCTTCTTCGTCTTCCTCCATGTCATTAGCAAGGTACCTGAACACAAACAACATCAAATGGCTCACATCGTGACTTGCTGGACATGCGCAGCCTGCAGACATGGCTTAGACGACACATCTGCTGTACTCGGTCTGCATGCTGTGGCTTCTCAAGCCGATGTACACTTTGAGCGAGTGTGTCCACTTACAGTGCTGCAAAGAAGTTGACTCTGGTGTACTGATCCAGGGTGAGGTTGGCCCTTCTGAAGTACACGTACACCATGGCAAGCAGGTACTGCAGAGGGAGAAAACGTATGAGCAGGTGATGGGGAGTGCTAGCCACGTACGTCGCTACGTACGTCTCAGGACAAGCACACATGCACACGCTAGCCATGCAAACAGTGGACCTACTTTGTCGGCAATCTTGGCACAACTGTCAATCCACAGGAAATCCTGGACCAGGTCGTCTTCTGCAAAACGGACAAGTAGCTATAAAGCACAAGCAAAAGACTTGCGAACAGCCGCACACTCACAGTCTCCCACTCCCGACCCCCGCCCGCAAGCGACACACACAGACTCACCCAAGAGACGGAAGAACGCTGACAAGTACGAACCAACATGCCTCTCCATGGGTTCACCTCCTCTGGTACCGCGCGTCTGGGGCACCAGCGACTGCTGAAGTCTGCAGGAGACGAACGACAGGGCACACTGACGGTCCCACAACGCACACAGCTGCTGGGCGTTCATGCACATTGATACGGGCGGCGCTGCGCTGTCTCTGCACACACAGGACGACTGTATCTCCCTATCCTTCGTCATCCTCACCTGCAGGAGTAGGTCTGGAGAGCTGCTGTGGTGTCGTCCTCGTCCACTGCCACGCAACGAGAGCGCTTCGAGAGAGGCTCGGACAAATCGAAACTGCTGACCACCATCATCTTGCTTCTCCAACACAAACACTCTGGAAACGGTGCATACGACCATGCCGAGTGGTGCACCCCCTCGTCTATATATACACCAAGTGGCTCGCCTTGCTGTCTGGGCAGACTGTTTGTAGATTACTTTATCGCAGGTTGCTGCCAAGGTGGCAGACATGCAGTCACACAGTGACATATGCTGTGTCTCTATTTACATGGGAAGCGGCTCCAGGCTGCCTGCCTCCCCCCTCTGGTGTGTATGCACTACGTGATGGATTTGGTTGACAGAGAGCATCATGCCAGCAGTAACCACCTGCGTGTGTGACCACCATATGCACTACATGCATATGGTGGTCTTGGACAACTGCAGGGAGCCTCCTGCCAGCAGTAAACCTAGCACACTGCCTCCACACACCAGACCACAAAGCACCTCTGTTAGTGTTCATACATGAAAGCAGGATTGAACAACCAGCACCAGTATTGTAGCACATTGGGGCAATTGTGTGAGGTAATCCGTCGTCATCCTAAAATGCTACATCATCAAGCTTGATAGCATTCTGTAAATTTACATGCGTTCACTTCTGGACTTTGCTCCTACTTACACTTACATTACTTACAGCTGAAAATAAATAATCAGTGTTTTACAGTTATAAATAAAACAATTTCACTTTAGGAATGAACCTCTACTCTGTGTTAGAAAGAAATGGTGTGTGGGCACCAACTTAACAGTGCATATACTCTACAAGGCAACATTATATTTGTCAATACATAATTGGCACCAGCGGTCCAGACAGGTGGCAAAAACATCACAGCTGCTTTGCAGTTCAAAGTTATCACCTCCTTTGTGTTTTGCTGTCTGCAGGAGTCACTGCTGATATCAAACTTGTGTTGTCTTTTCAAAACATAACAAAATCATGTACTGTTCAGAGTGGGTCCCAGGCTGTCCGTCCCATCCACTGTACATGCACGCACTGTACATTCGTGCACACTCTAAGTCTTGACTGACAGGGTCCCCATGCCAGCATCACTGTCTGCAGTGCCCCCCCCCCCCCCCCCACACACACACCATAATTGACTATACACACACACCAGGTCACAGTCTGTTGGTATCCATTATGTTCCATTGAGCAGACAACAGCACTAGTAGTGTAACACTTACAAGAAGGGGTATAAGTTCAAATGGATATATTTATCACTTTCGTTCAGTGCATAAGTGCTTGGATTTCTTGATACAGAGGAATCAATTCGTCATACTTCAAACTGTGGTCCTGTGTGTGTGTGCATGTGTGTGTGTGTGTGTGTGTGTGTGCGTGCATGTGTGTGTGTGTGTGTGTGTGTGTGTGTGTGTGTGTGTTGGGTATATGATATTATCATCAGGGACATGTGTAACACTGACCACAGCCTAATGCATTCACTGTATATATATACACAGACAACCTACTCACCTCAAACAACGGCATAACTTGTGCAGCCATCGATGCATCTTTCTCATTAGGCTTGTTCAACAGCACTGCCAGGTATGGCACTACTGAATACTAGTGTGTGGGAGGAGGTGTGGTGAGTGTGATAGGATGGTGGTTTGTGTGTGTGCACATGTACGTGTAAAAACATGTACATGAGGAAATATATGTATAAAACGTATATATATAATTTATATATATATATATATATATATATAGGGTTTACAAGTGTCAACACCCTCACCATGCTGATTGTTTCATTGATGACAACATCTTTGACAATTGTAAATGGCAAAAAGTAAGAAGACTTGAGCCCTAGTCTGTTCTCTTTGACAACTTGAATTCCAACTGACTGCAGGACCAAGACAGTCTCTGGAAATGGAAAAGGACTGCATATGTTAGCTTCACAGGTGCCTGTTGACCCTCAAGGCGAGGCTGCCAGCCAGGTACCCACCTTGGTACACAGTCCTGCTGCAAACCAGGAGGCCCAGTCCACTGAGAAGCAGGAAGATGAGTGATGCCACCTTTACCACTGCTCCCTGCAACCATGTGTAATAATCACACAATACACACACTATATATATAATTTATGTTGTCTACTCGGAGAGTTTGACAAGGTGGCTCAATTAGGACAAAAAACTGAAACAACACTACCTAATATAGCCTAGTACTGTTTAAAGGCAATGTAAGTAAGTCAATGATTGTTATAATAAGAAACACTGTGCTAGTACTATAATGATACAAATAAGGCTACTGCATTATTCAAGAGGATCGCCATTAGCTGATTTGCTACGCTTTAGTGCATATGCTTGGTAAAAGAGAAGATGAAATAGACAGTTACTGTCTACATAAAGGCATCTAAAGATTGTTTATAATTAATGGAAGGGACTGGTTCTGCCTGTCTCCCAGTAGGTGCAAGCAATACGCATTGTAGTAATGCATGCAGAAATTGAGTGATGCTGAGCTTACACGTGGCAACAATTCAGTGAGAGTAAGACGTTTTGACCACAAAGGTCTTCGTCAGTTTGCAAAACAAAATTGTTGCTAAGTGTAAACTCAACATCACTCAATGCTTGTCTGGCATAGCCACTCAGCCCCACTTCCTGGCTTCATTTATATGACGTCGTTTGCACAATAAAATGGCTGGAAGAGGCCCCTCTACATCATGGAGGACAGGAGTGCTTTTAGCTACAATTGTGCGTCTGTGTGTATTGTCAGTTAAAGTACGTGTACATCATGTGGTGCTTACGGGGCTCGCTGTAATCGCTACTGCGCAGCACAGCGCTAACGCCCCCCAGGCTAAACAATGCTGCGTGCATCTGCGGCCGTTCCTCGCCGTGATTACCAGCCCACGGTACGGCGTACGAGTAACTTGAAAGGCTGATACTTTCACCTTGGGGTAGCAGGAATCCTTCGCATTAGAGAAGGGCATTTTAGACATTCGGCGAACTCGTCTACATTGCTCGCCATATGCCAGCCCCTATTTTCACTCCCAGTTTAAATTGCCGCAATGTGGGACTCGGATTGAAATTAGAGACTGGCTGCCCAACTTTTTCATGGTCGGTCATGTTCCTGTCTCTAGCCGCACGTTGCCAACTGCGAGTTTGGACGATCATAGTTCGATTCATCATGATCCTCTGCCCTTGAATTCTGTTTACTGGCGTTCACTCGTAGCAATTTTTGCGACCATTCACACAAAAACGCACTAACAGCACGTACCTACGTATCAACGCAGGGGCGACGAGTATGGGGACCGCATTTCGAGCTGTGGAGAGCGCGAGGAGAAGCACACTGCACCACACAGCGATTGAACCACCGTGACACCGAAGCAACAAGAAGAGAGGAAAGCGAGGAGTGAGGGGGAGTGGGCAAAGTTTCAGGCAATCCTTCTTTAAAATGGTCGGGGACCACACATTTCGCTAAAGCTATTTTAATTTAGACCAAATTCCAATTCCACACACACGCATACAACACAGACACAAATATGTTCGTGGAGAGACATATTATACATACACACATTGGAGTTATTAGGGTTAGGGTTAGGGTGTTTGCATTCAGGTGACCCTGCTGACCCCACTTTGTAACCCTTCCTCTCAGCTGACAAGGTGTTGTGTCCTAAAATCTTGCATTGTCTCTAATTTTATCTCAAAAAAGGGAAAGGTTGCAAAAAAAGGCAATCTGCCTACATAAGTGCGCCCTTGTGGAACACAGCAACATACATATAAACACATAACGCATACTAGAGTGTGGAATTACGTACAGTTGCTGAGGATAAAATGGATGAGTACATTGCAATGATTTGATACGCAGTTTGATGTGTATTCTGATATGTAGCACTTGCTCATATTGTAAAGGACCATCATTTTTCTGTCCAGCAGTTTCAGTGACTGCCCGGCAGACAGGACAATGTCCACTGTCCATGGCTGACGCCAGACACAAAACTGCCAGTGCTGTCCACAGTGTTGAGGGATAGGTACGTATATATGACACTCACAATCAATCACTGCATGCTGAATATATTATTCTAGCTATATACAGTATATACGTGTACCCAGTTGGATATGCTACGTATGTATACAATCTGTAAGCTGTGTGGTGGATAGGTAGAGGATCAACGTATATATATACACCACTTTTATCATTGCAGACTATATATCACATATTAAACAAAGCACTGTAACACTACTTGTACTCTCATGATAACCTCACTTTGCGTTAATTCCTTCTGTGTATGTAACTCAGAAAACATAGGGCTATGTGTGTTTTATATGCTCAATTATATACAGTGCTTAGTAGTAACTGAGATATAGTTGTAGTATATACAGTCATAAGCAAGCGTGTGCATATAAAGCTTATAAAAGGCAACTCTGTGAAATATACGCAACAAGTAGCAGCATACCTTTATAGCTAGCTATAACCTATTTCTCTAGTTATTCACTCCATCCTTTTCCCAAACGGATTCCCAGTGCGCTTGTAATGTTGAGCAATCCTGGGCATGAAACACAGTATACAAAGAAGGTTTGCTATATAATATGCAGCAACACCAGTGAAACAAAGCTAGTGTAATAATTGTCTACATCATGCTTGCTATACAAGAGGGGCCACCATACAGGGTAAGAGGTGTAGTGTGGTAAGATTACAAGCAGAGTTGGCAAATGTAAGAGTGTAGAATTCTGTTTCCATGCACAAGCATGTACCATGCTGTGAGGCGTGGGTTAGGGGGCTAGGTTCACATGGCAGTGTAATTTATATGCAAATCTGCATCTGCCACTCTCTCTTGCACATATGCATGCATGTATTACATTGCACATTATAATTATACACACACATAGAATCTGTACATTATACAGGCTGCTCAGTTGGCATTGCCTATTTAGTGCAGGTGTAGAACTAACCGTAGTGGCTTGTCCCTTCCATGCAGTGACCGTGTTTTCTTCTTCAGCTGGCAGTTTTCATCAAGGTAATTAGTGTTGTCTTCGCAGAAAAAGCCAAAGGCTGCACAAGCTAGCTTCCTGGCAAGACCGCGTGGATTGGGTAGTTCAAAGACGACTGGACCATACGTCTCCGGTTGGTTACCAAAGAATCCGACCGTAATACACACCTCAAATTTCAACCCGCTAAAGAATCGTGACTCCACACTCCATGCCACCTCCTTCAGATCAATGATGGAACCAATAGCTGATGCAATCAGTGAGCCCAGTTTGGAGAAGAAACTAAAGTCTTCAGGAATCTCAATAACGTATCTATCCAACTCAGCTACAGCATTTTCCAGCCACTTTTGTGTCTCGCCTTCAAAAACTTCTGCTTCAACAAGTTCCTGCAGAACTTTTCGCACTAGTTGAACTACAGCATTCCAGAGATGTGCTGCCTGCTCTAGAGCAGCCTTAGTTGCTTCCTGAAAGAGCAAGCAATGGAAATTGGACAGATAGCAACTGATTGATGGATACTTGAAACAGCAGTCATCTGGCTGAAGTGTAAGAGATCTAGCAGCATCAGCAACCGCACAAAGGTCGCTCCTGGCACATTCTGAGGAGAGAAGAAATAGTAGAACTTCTGACATGCAACAACTCAGAGTCTGTTATGTCAACATCCAAAATGTGTACTGAAGTGGGAATAGTACTCGGAAAGTACAGAGATACATATACGTATGTATGGCTGTACGTTATTTATCTGTTCACATTTGAACTACATAGTGTTTCATGAATAAGTACTTTAGCATTATGTGGAGGTCCATGTTATGTACAGTAGAGGTGAAGGTCCATGTTAACATAGTGAGGCGGTAGGTCCATAGCCCAGGTGCAATATTCACAGAGGTGCAAAGCACAAAGGCAAATGTATCGGCCCTACAAGATTGCATACACGCAGAGCCTGTGTGGGCTGACCTACAGTACTCCAGATAATGCTCAACTTCCCTATGGTTGCACAATCACTATTCTATACTTTAAATATATACCTGAGTGGCTAGGAATGGACAAACTACTCACGTCTTGGAGTACACTCTAGCCTGGGGTTTTAACAGATGGCAATTGTCTTTGAAGTAGACGTCAATCCAGGCTAGGGTCATCATCAGTAGGCTCATTACTTATCATTACTCATTACAGGGTCATCATTACAAAGACAACTGCCATCTGTCAAAACCCCAGGCTAGTGCATGTAGTCCAAGATATGAGTACTATCACCACACTACTACATATAAGTAATGCATAATATAGTAGTCAGGTCCATGGCTAATATATATGAGCGAGGCATTTGCTAAGGTGAGAATTGTTGATGTAAATATGGCAATATATAGCCTGTATACTGTGTATGTTTTGGTGAGCATATTTATTTACGTAAGTGTTGGTGATTTGGCAAATATTTGGAAGTTAAATGAAGTCGAGTGGGGTTAATGTCAGGGATTTGTAGTGCCTGTGCTCCCCTAGCCAAGGTCACATTTGGTTAAAGACAAGTCTTGCCCCAATCGGCAATAAAGAGCACGCAGTCCACTGAGTTGAAGACCCCATCACTGTTTAGATCATATTTCGCATTCCAATTTTCTCCACCTGCTTGTGTTGCCCAATGAGAAAGCTGACATTATAGCCAATCCCCAGATGCACACAACACATTGCCATGAAGAAGGCTGGGGGCTGGAAGTGACCATTGGCAACTGTATGCAGCATGTAAGTATATATAGGGCAGATGGCTGCAGATCTCAATTATACATGAAGTATATACAGAGCTGATGCAGTTATATTATGTGGTATACAGTACGTGCACTCTCACCTTGACACTCAAAATCAGCAGGGCAC
Organism: Aplysina aerophoba; assembly: GCA_949841015.1. NCBI lineage: Eukaryota > Metazoa > Porifera > Demospongiae > Verongiida > Aplysinidae > Aplysina > Aplysina aerophoba. Next base: position 4,760,999 of record OX465045.1, read on the forward strand.
GCTTTATTCAGTTCATCTGCAGCATCTTGCAAGTCAAAGTAACGGGCACGCTCGTTTGCTTGCTCAGTCTGCAATGTCATTCCAGTTTCGTTAACTTGACCTTTTGCAGCTAGGTTTTGTTGCTCCTTCAGGTCTACATAATTTATCTGTTCCCCTGCTACAGCTTCCACATACTCCACCCTACTGTGGAAGAAAAGGTTCACAGCCTTTTCAATAGTCTCTTTCAGAGTAGGCTTAATGTAGCCTGATACCCTGTAGCCAAGGTTGGCCAAGTTGCCTATGTCGTAGTTGGCTTCAAACTCCAAATGAACCTCCAATATTCCCCACAGCCACCCATCCAATGACAAACAATAGTGAGTATTGTCAGCCACCATTGTTGCCTGCAGTCCCAAACCAAGGACTTCCACGTAACCAGAAATGTTGACTGTTGCCACCAATGGGAGTGCTGAAAAATCAAAGAATGAATAGAAATATGGACCCATTCTGGTATCATTTCGTGAAGCTGACATTCGAACAAGACCAGATGCAAAGGTAACAGGTTCCAGAACTGCTGAGATGCTCATTGTGTATGGTCGGTTGTCGTGAATTTCACCATAAATTTCATAGCCCATGATACTCACAGTTCCCTGAAAATACCAGCCTTCCTTGATTTCAATGTTGTAATAATCAATATACACTTCTTCCTCGGCCCAGGACAGGGTAAATCCTCTGGGGAATCCACTTACAAGTACCAAATCTGGCCAGTTCTCGGTGTTGATGCAGTAGTAACCCATGATACCTCCAAAGGTGAAATTACCCGCAACACTGAGGTACATAAAGTTCGGTTGAATTCCAAAGGCAGCAGTGATTGCAAGCCTATCTTGAGGTTCTATGCAGGTTTTATCTCCAAGATAAAAGGTGACAGAGAGTGCAAAGCCAGACATCTTCGGCTGTCTAATATCAATACTGACAAACAGATAGAAGTCGCATATGGAAAATGTGTCAGTAACATCCCAACAAGTGTCGACAGCAGCTGTGAGCTCTAAGATGCGGTCTGGAAGAATGAGTGCTATCTGTCCAAACAGAGTTAGCTTAGGGTTGGTAAACACCACAGTCATACCCAGAGAGATGGAAACACACACGTTTGGTGGATCGTTTGAAAAGTCAACTCCAACTTCAGTCTGAAATTGAAGTCCAGTAAATTTGTAGGTTTCAAATGAAATGTCTGAGAGACTAAATGTGATGGTGACAGCTAACGCAGCACTGACTCCCAAAAAATCACTATATGACACCTTCTGCTTTCCTTCAAGGGCATCCAAATCAGCAGGTTCACCATCTGGCATATCATCGCTGCCACCACACTCCGATGAGCTACGATCAGGCTCGAGATTTAGTGCGTTTTGGCGGCGTAGGGATGGTCGCGTAGGTTTTGGAGGTAACAGAGATGATGGGTCATCCACATTCAGTTCAAATGCAACGTTGACTTCCAATTGAAAACTGACGTTTTCCCCAAAAAGATTTCGCAAATAGGCACACATATCCCCACAGTTGAGTGGCCATGACATTCGCAACACGATAGACAGTCCTGCCGAGATGTCTAGCTGGCCCAACAGCTCTCCAACTGGAGACGGCCCATCGTAGTCGCCCTCTGCATACAACACAGCTGTGAGGTATCGCACATTGAGGAAAGGAATCTGTCCAGCAACATCTCCCAGGACAGGTTGAAGAAGGCTGGAAAGTGGGGAGCCTACCAGTTCCCATCCCATTACTTGACTGCTCTGTGCATAGCTATCGGCTGCTGATAGACACTGGCTAAAGGAGGCTACAGTGCTGAAGGCATCTTCAGGAGTGGGATGCTGTTTGCCCCCAAAGCAAACGCCACCTTCAACTACACCATGAAAGCCATCTGTCGCAGATGACACGTGTACACAAGGATCGTGTAAGTCAAACTCAGCAAGATTAAAGAATTTCATGATTATGGTGGAAGGAGCTGACACGTTGACAGCTGACATGAACTTCAGTCGTGTAGTCATCCCTGAAGCACAGCCCTTGAGCTCCCACACATTTTCTTTCAGGTCGAGGCTAATGTTTCCAGCAAAGGTACGATTCAGAAGCTGAAATGGTCCAAGTATATTGGCAGAATACACAGGACTAGGTGTTCTCATGAAGTCAGCTTTTACCACTAGTGTTAAGGGTTTCATCACAACAAATCCTTTGACAAATGTCCTGTTCCCAAGAATAGGAGTTTGGACCAAAATTGATTGGCTCTGGTGCACATAGCTGAAAGTGCTGCAATTATAATCAACACTGATCCTGCTTCCATTGAGTAAGCCACTCTTTGACGTGTAGATGCCGCAACCACCTAACCCATTAGTCAGAACTTCTTCTATTGATATGTTAGTTGTTATAGGTTGTGCAGGAAATGTCCTATAGTAGTAAAATGCATTGGAATACCTGATAGGAATAAAGGTACTTGCATTGCCATCAAAACGAATGAAAACAGGCATTCCCATATGACACACCTCAGGACTCGTCTTCACTGGTTCTGTATTTATATGGCACCAATCGTTGCCGCTTCTTGACTCATATCGCTCAGTGACAGGTGTATTGGGAGACTTCATCGGCAAATCAACGAGGATGCCAGACCCTGATGCTTCAGCGAGAACAGAGGCACATGTGACGTGAATGCCAATCAAATTAGCATCTTCTTCATCTAGCGTAAACGAAGGAGTTCCAGTCAGAAAGAGTCTGAAATGATCAAGGTCCCAGAGAAAGAGCTTTGTCACTGGGCCAATATTCACTTTGGCCACATTATGTAACACCTCACCAAGCGTGAAAGACCCGGTCACATCAGAATTGCAGTTTGTCACAATGGCCAGCTCATTGTTCCGCTGTCGAAGCACAAACATGTTGCCAATGACACACACATGCATAGGTTGAATGTTTTCAATATGCAGTGTTCCTTGGACATTCATGACTAGGTGAAAGTCTGGGTGTGCAGTGTCAAAGATAGCCTTAACAGAGTTGACATCAATGCGCCAAGTAGATACATCCAGTGTGGTCTTAAAACCTTTGTGTAACTTGTCAATAAAAGTTCGTAGTGGCATATTTTGCACATTTGCTGCCCCTGATATTACCCACTTGCGTTCTGTAGAGTCCAGTGTCACATCACTAAGATCGATGTCATTTAAAAGTCCTGTTCCTGACAGAAGCATTCCAACTATCTCTGGATTGGATACTCCAAGCATTGTCACTGTCAGTCTCATATTGGTAGTTGTCAGGATTCTGGGGAAAATCTTCTGCATTTCCTGAACTGAAATTGGTTCAAAGGAAGACATTCGATCATTCTTGTTAAATGTAAACCTGCCCAGTATGGGATTGAAGGGAAATGCAGTGCCTGTCAAATCCGTATTGAAGACTGCCTTCATCACATCAGTCATTGAGACAACCTTGTTGTGATCAAACACGGCACTGAACACAGGATCAACATATGAGGAATCGTCAAAGTATTCTTCAGTTTGCAGATGGAGCAAGATATCAATGATGCACTGGCTGGTGTAACATGGATTGGAAGACACACTTGTTATGTCCTCCAGGAAAGTAGGATTCACAGGTGGATCAGCACGCAACGCTGCGGCAAGTTCAAACTCTGTACCAAGGAAAGAGCAACAATTGCAATCCATGAACCATACATTTCCATTGACGTTTTGCATGCAAACACAATATAATATACACACTAGCATGTGCAGGTCATACATTCATACAGTATACATACTGTAATTATACTAATCTATGCACTAAATGCTTGCACCTTCACAGTCCAGCCCATTCTCCTGCAGGAAGTATCCAAATGGACAAGAGCAAAAGTAGCTGCCAATGGTGTTGTCACATTGAAAAGAGCAACCGCCATTGTTATTGGCACATTCATCAATATCTGCAGTTCAAGTGTACGAACAGACACAAACTCATCCTCCATCCTCTATTCACATGCAGCTCCATTAATCTACATGTTATGCTCATAACCGTATGTACAGTATATCTGTAAACAAGGACAAATGCACTTACACAGTCTTGTGTGACACCAGTGAAAACTCAAAATACATGCAATAGCTCAACATCCACACACTCACTCACTCATTCATTCATTCATTGAACATCTCCCCACACACTCACTCATTCATTCATTCATTCATTGAACATCTCCCACACACTCACCCGCTCTTTCATTCATTCATTGAACATCCCACACACACTCACTCACTCATTCATTCATTCATTGAACATCCCCCCACACACTCACTCATTCATTCATTCATTCATTGAACATCCACCACACACTCACTCACTCATTCATATTCATTCATTGAACATCCCCCACACACTCACTCACTCATTTATTCATTCTGGACGATCAAGCACGCCAACAAATGACTCGTCAATTCTAATTGTCACTTCAATGCAACGTTTCGCCCATCACAGGCTTCGTCAGGCATTCATTGAACATGCCTGACGAAGCCCATGATGGGCGAAACGTTGCATTGAAGTGACAATTAGAATTGACGAGTCATTTGTTGGCGTGCTTGATTGTCCAATCTAATCATCCTACTATCAACTCCAGCATGCCTAATAACTTTCATGCCATTCATTCATTCATTGAACATCCCCCACACACTCACTCACTCATATAACATCCACGTACACGCTCAGTTACTCAGTCACTCATTCAATGCCCGCATGTACATGATTACATTTAGTACATGCATAGCAGTAACACATACCAGAGCAGCCATGTAGATCACTGTCCAGTTGATAGCCAGTGCGACATGAACAGCTGTAGGTTCCAATGCTATTATGACAGGTGTGACCACAGCCTCCATTGTTGTTCTTACATTCGTTGATATCTACAGAAAATTTACGATCCTTCGTCAAGCAACAAAGCTACTCAGAACATTACAGGAATACAAGTGTGGACTGCATTTGTATAATGGCTATATCAACACTGCACTCACCCAGGCATTCATGCTCATCTGTCCCCAGAAGGTAGCCAACATTGCACGAACAGGTATAGAAAGGAACCATGTTTGTACAGATCTGAGCACACCCAGAAGTGGCTTCTTTGCATTCATCAATATCTACATCACAAGCAGAGAAGAAGCAGATAGTGGCAGAGATGTGTTTGACAAACACAAAAAGACCAACAAGCCTCGATCTTTCATAATATGTACGAACTATTCCACTCCAGATTTAGCCTTCATTTGATTTTGACCTAGATCGGCTTGCAATTACATGGGTTACACAATACATTAAGAAGTATGACAGCTAGCTATGCATAAATTGTAGGTAAACAGTCAATCTGTTCAAGGTACTGTTCAATGAGGTATTGCTACCTTGTACTGGTGATTTTGGCTACATCTAATGGGAGGTGGGAAGCTATGAAAAACATGCAGACATGCATGCTTGTACAAGTTGCTAACTTCACAGCTTGAAAGGGGAAGGACGACTGCAGAAAAAGAACCAAGATCCTGTGCCCAAACTCGTGACCTACGCTCTAACATGTCGTTTTAGCCATGTGAGCCACCGATTTATTCACGATTCTTCATCTCCGATGCTAGCTGCCCACTGAGCATACCACTGCACAGAACAAGCCTCAAGGCGCAGGTCCTAGGTGGTCGCAGCATTGGAGCCTGCCCGTGACAATATCTACAATAATTGGAGATAAAGAATCGTGACCGGGTCGGTGGCTCACACGGCTAAAACTCTGCGTTAGAGCATAGGTCACGAGTTCAGGCACCGGGTCTCTATTGTTTTCTCCAGTCGGCATTCCTCTTTCAATCTGTGAAGTTAGCAACTTGTACAAGTTACAAACCAGCTTGTCACATCCAAACATACTGTAGGGTATCACTTTACAGTATTTAACACACAGAAGGTGAACAAGGATGTCATAGCTCTGTGATACTACAGTAGAAGAGGCAGTTTCGGTAACAGTTCACAAGATTAATTATCATGCATGGATAGGGATTATAGTACAGTGATAAGACATACCATCACACTGGAGGCCATCTGGGTTAAGCCTGTACCCATTGTTGCAGTCACAAGTGTAGCTTCCTATTGTGTTGTTGCAGAGCTGACCACATTGGTGGGTTTTCAAAAGGCACTCATCAACATCTGTGTGGAGAAAAATGGCAGAGGGTAGCAATCACAGCATTACACTGCACCCCATCAGGATACTCGAAATGTTTCTGCGTGGTAGGTTGCTGCATTATTTTTGAATTGGTGAAGCTCCACTAGCCATACACTAGCCTACAGACAGCGTGGCTAGCGGAGGTTTCCCACTTCTCCTAATATGTACCTTCAGGATATTATGTTGTTGATGATGTACCAAACTTGTTGTTGGGCCTCAAACAACAGCTGGAGGTACGTATGTATGATATACATACCTGCCTATCAATTGTGGACATTGTCTTCTACATACACACATACGTAATAATTCAAGTCAATTCCCTAAGGTTTGTGTCTGTACAATAGCAGATTGCATTCAACATTCTCAACACCTGTTGCACTTGTGATACTCCTCACATTTCTGCTCCTAAAGCGCATAAGATCATGAATGAATGTGAATTGACTTGACATCCATATGTGTAACCTTAACAATTGAATTAGAATCCAAAATGTGTGTGCTATTGTGTTCCACTACTCACCTGAGCAATTCCTTCTCCCCGGCTCCTTCAAAATGTAGCCAGCATTGCAGTCACAAGTGTAGGAACCAATGGTGTTCATGCAGATTTGTTCGCACTCATCTAGATCTTCGTCTGGGTCACACTCATTAATATCTGCAGTACAGCGATACAAAACTATAAATGCCACTATACGCGTGTGCTGGAAAAAGTAGACCTCATTATGGTGTTCGCTGTTTTGTGCTGAAACAGTTGCCAAGTATACATCACAAGTGTATCAATCGATGCCTTCCATAATAACTCGGTGAGCCAAACCACTGGGCCACTATTTGGGACTCAGTCACAATTTGAGACCTGGCCGCTATTAAAGAATTGTTCCCCTGGCCCTGGCTACTATTCAGGCCTGGCTTTTATATACAAATACAGATGCAGTAAACTGCATAAAAATGGTACTTAATATACGTACCTCTGCGTACAATTCACTACGTTCGACTGCCACTGTGCCTTTTCGGATAATACCACTCCTCATCAGCAGCACTGGGCTTTCAGTGTCTAGAAGTCACTAAGCAACCACTTCTTAGAGATTGGTTGGTGACTCCCGAACCGCTGTGGTGCTAGTTAATGATCGCTTCGCCCGAAACAGAGGAAACTTTCTCGTGCAAGGAGTGAAAGAAGTAACTAAATAAATAATGGCTTAGGCTAGACTGACCCCTCCAGTGTCACTGTGGCTAAATGCGAGCAGTTGATGTGTACCGTAGTAGAGTGAAAATGCCATCTGGTCCCACAAAGAGCACAACGGAATGGAAAAAGCAAGTTCCAGGTGGACTGAATTACTTGCTTTTTCCCTTTTGTTGTGCCCTTCATGGGACAAGATGGCTAGAGGTCCTCTGCTGTAGCTTAGCATGAGTTCTCCTCGAACCATCAAGTGGATCTATTCAAGGCCATGGTGATCAACACCCACAACCACACCCTGACTTGCTGCATGCTGGAGTCCTGGCAGATCCAGCACCAACAGTCCCCACTCAACAGGGACAGGGGTACTTTGACTCTATGCTGCACTACTGGACTGACCTTACAACCATCTGGCGTTCTCTATTACTGTGTTATTACTATTATTAATCTTTGTTTTGCTTTTCCCTTTATGTAGGTTAGTAAGTTATTTATTAGGTCTATTGTGCTGTATTCTATTATTAAGGTTTATTCTTTCATCACCACCACTTTTCTTTTCTCTTTTTTCTTTTTTATTTAGGTTATATTATGTGTTAGTGCTTTAGTTAAACTTGCATGTTTTCTTACTTTCTGTAACCGTATATTTCACATGACCACATCACCGTCTGACTGCCTTATTACATGCGTGCCTGTAAGTGTCGAGTATTCACTGAAGAAGGCAGCCCTATATGTAGGCTGCCAAAACATCTGAATTGCTGTTTCAGTTTGAAGACTTCTGAGTGGCTAGGCACCATCATGCACAATCTCTCTGGAAACAACTCCAGCCAATCGTTTTTGGGGGGATAGATAGAGATCCAAAAACAGATGTTTTGACCCCAGCGTTCGGGCCAGTACAGCAGGTTGATCGGTATGAGTCTGCCTAGCCACTCAGGTCTATATCACAGTGTATGGGTCTGTGATAGACCAACTGCCTTGATTCTGTGAAAGGCATAAAGTAAAATTTTTATACAAACCATTTTGTACAGTCAAAATCCCAATTGCCTTACAGTGGTAGAGGACTAATGCCTCTTTAAAGTATTAAGCATTTCTGTCAATGCATGCGACCTCTAGTGCCATTGCCTAGTGAGTACAAGGCATCTGTCCCTAGTGCCGAGGTGCATACTGACAGAAGACATCTCCCACCTGTGCAACCACGTCCGTCTTCATCCTTGTTGTAGCCATCGTAGCATTCACAGGTGTAGGAGCCGTCATTATTGATGCAAACCTGCTCACACTCATCGAGATCTTCTGTTTCATCACACTCATTGATGTCTGCAGAAATGAGGCATTAACTATGTGGTTTGGCAGTACACCATAGATATGGTGATATTAGTAGACAAAAACCTGCTGCAGTGCATAATGGATACATTACTGTGTCCAACTGTGTTTGTGTGTTTCTGATATTGATGTTATGCATCCCAACATAGCCTAATGTAGTACGTCTTGCAACCAGCCCCACCTCATGTGTGCATCTACCAATATGCTTGTTATGCATGCATGCGCATAGGACAGAGCTGGGGATGCCCCACTACAGCTCAAGCAAAGTTTTATGGTGCTATCAAAACTGAGTGGATTGTAGATTAAATGTCATAGAGGCTTGCAGCAGCAGCAGTATGCTGTGATCCACATATGCGTAACGGTTGAGAACTGCACATGATATAGCACACATAACTGGTAAACGTGTACGCAAAGAATGATTTGGTTATATAGCTGCGAGTGTGCTGTTTGTGGATTGTGAGTATATACTGCGCCATGTTTTTAGTTTCTGCATCTGACCTTTGCTTATATCGATGTTTAGCACTGTATGGCATGAAATACGTAGGGTGTGAAGTGCTTGAGTGCAAACACATACGTAGATACGTAGTGGAACAACAGTGCAGACTGCAATACACTTCAACCACACTGGTCAGTCGTCAGCTACTATTTACAATTGCATTGCTTAAACCCAAGACTATCACCTATTCCCACAGTACATTTACAGTACTTGCAAATGTTCCACTGGCAGCAGCAGCAAATGTAGCATTATACGTAAGCATTATAACAATCGTGTACCTACCCAGTTCACAAGTGGATGATTCCCACCCTTCATCACATTCACACTCCCTTCCAATGAATGTCCAGGGGCCAATCCTGGTTACAGTGCGAACACAGGTTCCGTGACCACAGCCATCCTCTGCACACAGTGCTACATCATTGCAGCTCTCCCGTTCAAGAGGACAATCATCTGCAAAGAGGGAACAGCACAAGGTTCAATTAAGTCAGTCACATTAGTTGCGTAAACCAGGCAATTGTCTCTCACATAGTTCACATTCTGGTGGTCCTCGCCAATTGTCTTTGCAGCGAATATATGGATGAGATAGTGAGAAGTCGCAGATGCCATTGGGGGGCTTTTCACATAATCTGTCGCACCTTGTGTCAGGGGTTCCCCAGATCATTCCATTTTCTGAATCGCACTCAATTTCCCCATCTTCCATGCAAGACCCATGGGTTGGTGCCTCGCATTCACAATCAGGTCCTCCAAACCCATCAGAACAGGTTAATGTGTACTCTAGGTGAAGTCTGGTTGGATCTACTCTACGCTCCCCGTTGCAATCCCGTTCATATGATTCGCCTGGTATTAAATTGTTGATCGTAACTTTACATCTGTCAATCTTGTCATCATGGTTGTTATCATCATCCCACACATCCACACGCAGTGTTATACCTGATGCCTGCATAGACAAGAAAGGTCATGGTGTGAGTCAACAGCAACATACGTAACTCAACAACTACAATCTTGTAAGCATCTATACTGAAAGATGAAACCAGACTTGCCAGTGTGTAAGCTGGATTTGACCAATGTCTGTTACCTGCATCCCCTCATTGCCCCAACCCTCACTCTACTCTTTGTGCTGTGTGCTCTGCCATCATTCAATGCACATACTTACTATAATTATATTTGGCAGGATCATGGGGAATTGTTACACTGTACGTATATAGCCCAGTGTGAGGCTAAGGTGATGTGTGGCAATATCCAGTGATTATTGCCACACATCATAATAATATTTGTTTAATGCACATATGGGGCGATGCAGGCCACTTGTTCTGAGTGCCTGATCACCTTGTGGAAAGGGATACCTTATGGACCTAAATTTTGTGGGGCTAAACTTTTGCATTTCTGCAGATTGGCAGGTAACCACAAAAGTTTTTATACCGAGAAATTTAGACGAAGGTTCTAGAAGTGCAGGACAAATGACGTGCGTGAATTTGTATCTACTTTAATAAGAATAAGAAACCTTTGAACGCTTACACAGCCAACAACTTCTGCACCTTATTTGCAGTCTGAATGACGATGAGTATGGAGGAGTACTATACCAGTGGTGAGTAGCCACACAGACCATAAAGAAAAACCTAGAATGGTGCAAAGGAAAGGAACCAAACAACATCGGGCATACTACGTGGTGCGCAGAATGACCTAAAATGGTGTCACTGCTGCACTACACTTCCTTCTTGCTGCCCTCCAGCTGTACGTCTTTGAATACGGGTTTATAGTGCATTAAGGCAATATTATAGAATTAAACAATAATTATATAAATCTATTATTGCCAAGCCAAGTCGTGTTTGGTCCCCTGTATGCATGTATATATACAGATACTGTCTCCTCGGCTGACAAAGACCTTCGAGGTCGAAACTTCCCGGTTTTTACTCTTCCTGTTGCGTATTTTTGCTCATATAATTGACTTCCGTTCATATGTCGACGCAACAATGCGCCTCTACAGCATCGTGTGTATATCTGTCACAGTCATGTCCCCTTGATTGTGCAACTACTACCTTCCAGAGTGTCAGGGACAGCCTACAGCTATTTTTTAATAATGTCAATGTCACGTTCTGTGGCTTGATGCTCACATACTTCGTCCGCCATTTTGACTGGTGTCATTTTAGCCTCATTACCTAGAACCTGTCCACCGCTCTTGGTGATTTGCCTGTGCATTGCCATTGCGCATATGAATGTTGCTCAATGTCAATGCTACAAAGTTTTGTCTTGGAAGGAGCAGTTGCTTTCACAGTAAATCTGCAGCAGGGCTTTTGCATGTTAGGCCTATTCAGCATCTGTTACAAGGCTTCTTTATTGTGCAGTTGAGTGTTTGCAATGCATCCACGAGCTTCTTTTTCTGTCAGCTTCTTCACTTCAGCCATGTGCTTGAGCTTCTTTTCCAGCAAGGCTAATTGCATTTTAATGAATGCCCTAGCATGAATACACAACTGCTGCCTACAATACAAGTATTATATTAAGGCAACAACTGCAATAATGAAGATGTAAAAATGTAAAACCCTACAGTCTACAAAAGTTCAGTCCCGTAAAAATTACGACACATACAGTAAAACAGTCTATGGTCTTAGACTTCCGCCATACTTACTCGGCCTTGACTTTGTCTCAACGTTATGTTCATTCCAAAGGAGCCCTCAACACTGGCTTATAGATATTAGTTGTTGATTTTCATCGTCATTCCGTCTACACTAACACGGTCTTATTTACTGTACATAAAGGGTAGACCCTATAGCAGGCTTTCACTGGCAAAACACATGCACACTATAATTAGCCCCTGTATGTAGTGTACACGTAGCTGGAGTAACCAGATAGAAGGGCCTATTCACACTTACAAAGCCTTCTAGTTAAAAATTGCCAAATAGTCAACAACCTACCGGGTAGTTAGCAGTAAAAGGGTTGGTATTTCGAAATTCTTTCTGGTTCACATTCTTCTTATTGTGTGATCCTCTGTTTCCTGATATATCCGCCCTGGAGCACTCAATATTGGGATTGGTGCATGCATAAAAGGTGGGATCACAGTCATCACAGCAGTCACACCAGGCATTGTTTTCATCAGTATTGGCATCATTCCTGAACGATTTAAATGTGATGGACAGAGTACCCGCTCCTTCAGTCTGTGCAGTGAGAGAGAGAGAGAGAGAGAGAGAGAGAGAGCACAAGTCATGAAAGTTATTAGGTATGCACAAGTTGATAGTAGAATGATTGCTTTGGATCATCATGTACACCAGCAGGTCACTTCTTGCTTAAAAGTGACCTTTGAAGATGATGATGATGATGATGATGATGATGATGGTGATGGTGATGATGATGATGATGATGATGATGATGATGATGATGATGTTGATGATGACAATGATGATGATAATGTTGATGTTGAGAATGATGATGATGTTGATTGCTTGGTGCTGGGGACCACACACACACACATTGGGTCTGGGGCACAGGGGTGTCTACCCCTGGGGGTCTCATGGGACAAGATGTGCATACTTCACACTCAAACCCATAGATCCCACCTTGCCATTGTTTACTCCCACGTATATAAAAATATCTCTATGTGATGCACAGAATGCCAGAACATAAAATGTAAGCGGTCAAAATAGTGCAATACCAGACAAGAAAGCACTCTTGCAGGTACAATTCTCACTGGAAGTCTTTACTAGAATCACTCTCACCATCATCATTTCTAGTGACAGTTTCAGATGCATGCACCGTAGACAGAGGCAAGAGAAATGCAATAACAGCTAACCATAATTCATGGAGTTGATGGAGCTTCCGTGGTAAGGGTTTGATTGATGTAGCTAGCTACGCATGGCCGTCTGTTCTCAACGACACAACACCCTGTAGCTACCGAACTCTACCTTCAGGAGTCAATATACAATAGGTTTGGTGTCCCTGAACCTCGGAACGTGTGCTAATATAAATGATTTCTTCTAGTGCAGCTAAGGTAGCTGGCTACGTAAATACCATAAGTCCATGCCATAGATACTGGTATGACTGGCCTTAACTACGATATCTATGGTACCGTATCTATGATTAGGCCGGGTTAAGCCGCTAGTCACGACAGTGCGTCCGCGCCTCGTGCGTGCACTGAAGCTGCAATAGCTAGTACTGTGGCGTTTGTGTAGGCAACTAGTCATTGATCGTTTCTGCAGTTCACACGCGTAGGTACAGCTAAATGCGCCACGTCACGTGAAACCACGAACGACAGCACCAGTTTAGGGTATGGTGGTGCCGTGAAATTAGAAGCGCCACAATACCCTGGAGAAGCTTACTTGATTAATAGGGAACACAACCAGGAAAAGGAACAAGGACAACAGAGGGTGACACCTGGTCATGCTTCTCTTCTCTGCTGTCGAGAAGGTGCACGCCCATCCGCTGTTCACTGGTATATCTCTCAGCGCCACCATTACTTTAGCTGACCCCTGTTATCATTATGCCCATGAATATATTTATGCAAGCCTCGTCCATAAAACACCGACACATTCAAGTTAAATCAATCCTTCGGTTCTGCGTTCAAGCATTCTGCGCAGCTGGAGGGCTGGGAGAGACTGTCTGCATGTTGTTATATGCATTGACAAACTAATTTCCCTTCATGTTTGTAATGAGTTTCCACTGCCTGTAAACTGCACATAATATGTAAGAGGTTTATTCATTCAAAGATTACTTATTGTCCATAGGTACACTCACTTCAGCTTGATGAAATTACATGAATACCAGCTGTATACGTATATACATATGTAAAAAGCATTGATGGATTGCAATTGCATGTCTCGATCATCCAATCATCATTACATGCATCAGCTGGCACCACCAGATCATTCCACATCTGGTCCACATTCATCAAAGGTTGCATATTCATGGTCAGCAGAGTATAATAGTATTCATAATTTTATTGCTCTAACCATCTGCTGCAGCTGGATGGAGAGGCAATTAACTTTTATATTTGCACTAGTCAACATATTCATAAGCATTACTATATATGTTTGTGGCATTCTAACACACATTAACAGACATATTAACACACGGGGATTCAAGTCAAGAGTGGGATAAAAAAGTCTACAAATTTACAATGCTCAGGCTGTAACAGAGCACTCAATGGTGGTGAAACTTGTGTCTGTTTGACAACAAATCACACATTATTGTACAGAAAAATGTCTTCACATCTCATCATCGTCATCACTCCCATCTTCCTTGCAATAGAGTGAACACTCTTCATGTAGAATGGGCACTCGCGAGACCACTAGCACACCAAACACTAGCCTAGTCCATGCATGCTCAAGGTAGGGCCCTCCACACCTTGTGCACCACTTGCACTCATCCAAGAGTCCTGCACACAAGTAGGAGGATACACGTCACAGCTCTGTAGCTGGGAGTACTGCCACAACACTAGCACTGCATCGGGCAGAAGTACACTGCTTGCAACTCTCTCTCTCATTCCAGGTACGTAAAATGTAAAGACAAAACCATATCCAACAATGCAAACGAAGTACGTAGCAATATATACAATTTAGCTGTCACACCTTACAACATCCTCCACACCAATTTCAGTGTGCTGTGTGCACACACATACATTTTGTATACATACATAATTATGTCTTCATGGACGTACTAATAAGGTGGTCCGGTAGCACTCCTCCACTCAACGTGCGGCGTCTGTTCTGAGCAATGAACCTGCACACCAGCTCTTGAAGGGAGGGCACAGCAACGTCCGGGGAGAAAGTGAACTGGGCCACTTTGTGCCTGTCCATCTCTCGAACGAAATTATTATCCTGACCTACACACAAGGCAAAGGTGTAGATATGGGTATACACACCCTCTCTAGTCACTACACTAAACACCATTGTTTCAGTGCAGTGGGCTAGTTTGGGGTATTACAACATTCTACCTAAAACTCTTCAGCATAGGCTGGAATACTACAAGTCTAAGGAACAAAGAAAATGACATGAGTGTTTAATTTATGACATTGGCCTGCCCTGATATTTACTTGTTGAGATGATGGACTTGTACTTAGCTATGTCCATCCATGTCACACAAAAAGCCATAGGGCTACAACACAGCACCACACCTCTCTCCATTCCAGTATGACAAAACTCTCTTTTGTGTAGAGCAAGTCGTGCTAGAAGTGAGTGTGGTTTGACTTGTCTAACTAGTACGGAGAGTGAACGTTGAGTGGAGATCAAGGCGTGATGAGTATACTCAGGAGCCAAGTGGCAGTACACGTGCACACCTCTGCAGATGCAGGATGTCACACAGGCAGGGAAGATTCCCATGTGGCAGCTGCCTCCACAGCCTCTGCAGACCTCTACTGACACACTTTCAAAGCCATTGACCTGATGTGAATGTGCAGCATTGCCAAACCTATCGATCCTGATCACATCGAGCCACCATTCATAAAACACAAACCGTTACAGAGTTATTGTATGAAATTATCAGCACTGCATAGTTCATAGATATGTATGTACATACACATGCATGTGCACAAGATCATGTCACATATGACAACATATGATTGTGTAACAATTGTCCTCTGGAAGCTTGCATGGATACAACGGCACGCATGCACCCATCCCCAGGACTAGAAATAACATGCTCACTAACGCTTGAGCAATACTTACGTACCTAGCAGATTCATCAATAACAACTGACTGTAGTAGATTTCGGCCAACAAACGTCAACTGCGTGCAAAACAGTTATGTACGCAGTTGACAAAGGCCTAAGTGGCCAAACATGCTGCAGTCAGCTGTAAAATTACTTGCATACTGCTCAAGATCTAATAGCTAGGTACGTATCAACAATGTAGCAATGTCCCTCTACAATATCATAGAAAGAACATGCATTTCAGCAACATTTCCTGCCGCTTGTGGCACGTGCATGTAATACGTACCTGTGAAAGTGTATGGCGTCATATTCAGCACAGTGGCTGGGAGGTAGGACAGACAATTGGATCTGACATGGAACTCTCTCAGATTACATAGGTCACCTATCCGTGTAGGGAGCTGTATTAGTCTGCATGGGAATAGAGCACACACAGCTCAAAGCACCAACACAGCAGTAGCATGCAATTTACACTATGTATATTTGCTGTGTATGTTGCTGATATCCACAAGGAGTGCTTGTTGTGTCACCGTCCATGATCTTC
Source organism: Aplysina aerophoba (assembly GCA_949841015.1). Classification (NCBI taxonomy): domain Eukaryota; kingdom Metazoa; phylum Porifera; class Demospongiae; order Verongiida; family Aplysinidae; genus Aplysina; species Aplysina aerophoba. The sequence continues at coordinate 4,777,308 of OX465045.1, forward strand.
ACAGCTACAGGCGGGCATAGCATGTACGAACTGCATGTGTATTTACCAACTTTCACAGTGTGCAATTTCACATTTGAAGACACATTAAGAAAAGCAAGCACGTATTGTGCTCCTGGAAAATTTGGTACTAGACAATGCCAATAAACTGCAGGTCCATATTGACGAGGCGGCCTCTTAAGGTTCACTTGTGGACTCTATCATTTGTACACTACATGTACACATACGCATGCATATTCTTATGTACTCAACAGAGAATACTGTGCCCGTACCAATCACAGACAGATTGAACTTGCAATTCATGGCTGGGTTAAAGTAAATTTGCTGTAAAAGTACAGAGGCACTGAAGACAAACTGCCCCCTCCCACACAGACACATCACGTACATCACCATACCAATCTTGGTTCCACTTGTGACCCAGAGCACACACACACACACACACACGCACGCACGCACACACACACATGCACGCATGCACACACACACACACACACACACACACACACACACACACACACACACACACACACACACACACACACACACACACACACACACACACACACACACACACACACACACACACACACACACACACACACACACACACACACACACACACACACAGACACACACACACACACACACACACACACACACACACACACACACACACACACACACGCACACACATACACATACACACACACACACACACACACACACACATACACACACACACACACACACACAGCCTCAGTCGGTACAACTTGCCGGTTGTTGTTGATCCACAGTTTGTCCAGAACAACACAACGGCAGATGGAGTCGGGGAGGTTGGTTAGCCGGCACTCAGAGAGGTCCAGCTCCAAGAGGGAGGTTAGCTCCCCAAATCTCTTGGGCAGTGCTGAGAGTTTGTTCTTGCCCAGGTACAAGTACTAGAGGACGACAGGGAAAGGAAGCTACATGAAGGTATGCGCATACACACATACGTACATACTCTCCTTATCGCACACACTACTCGTGTACCAGTAACCAAAGTGGAGTTCTGTGGTACCAACTACACAAGACGTAAGCTGTTGCAAACTTTCCCTCTCAGTAAACTTGCACTTTCATAAACGGTGTTCCTTTCAAGTCTGTCCACTCAAAGGTACATGCAACTCCATACCAGACAGGCTACAACCGGGATAGTTCACTGCGCCTGGTTGATTACAGCTTTAGGAAACTGACTACACTACGTAACCACACCTTACTTCAGGTGCAGGTGACCACACCTCCACTAACCTCCAGGTTGGCCAAGTTGCACAATTCATCTGGTAAACTCTCTAGTTCATTCTGACTGCAAGCAACAGCAAAAGGAGTACAGTGACCATCACCCTTGTACAAGTACGCAATGTCCAAGCGCTACCACATGAGTCTAGCCACACAGCTGCCAAAGTAAAGCTAATATTGTGCAATCAAACATCTGACATACGAGACTACCTTCCATATCCATACCTCCACACACAGGCACTGAGCCATGGTGAGTGGCAACGATAGCTGGTTCTCAACATTCAAAAGCAGTTCAACCCACTCCCTTAATATACTGCTTCTATTTTGTGCAGACTGCACATATACATAGGTTACACAGGTCCAAGATACACATGAGTTTGGAACTTAACTACGTAGATGCAGACACTCTGAGCTGCTTGGAACTGCTTTAACATCACTTTGGCTAACCACTGTGTGAATACCACACCACACACCAAAGCAAACATCCATTTCTACTTACTGAAGATTAAGTTCTTCTAGTGAAAGTAGTCCTCCGACACTTCTTGGTAGTGACTTGAGGTTGTTGTTGGACAAAGTGAACACTCGCAACAACTTTAACTTTCCAATATCATCTGAAGTAACATGTATGTATGAAAAAGGTCTAATTTCTTTTGCACTGCACAAGAATACTCAGTCACATGATTGAAACATGGATGCTTTCTATGAGGGCATACGTACGCACATACGTACCAGGTAATACTGATAGGCGGTTGTTTTTCAAGTCTAACTCCCTCAACTGTGTCATGTGACACATGCTGTCCTGTGAGCAGTCAGAGGCAGAGTACATACATACATACATAGCTGTACTACCATCACAGATAATTATACATAGATACATATGTATGTATGTACATAATAATACACAACCTCTACATATACTGTAGTCGGTGTCAGACTTTTTCAAGGAGCACACAGGATCTAGCAGTACTGTACTGATGCCTGCCATCCTTGCATGCAAGCAGAGCCACAACCTGCCTGCAGATTGTTTTCAGATCAGAGCCTTGATTATGTATGTGGTGAAATACGATAATGATGGCTCACTGATGGGAGACACAAGCCAGAGAATCTGCAAACTACACTGTATTACATGGTCACATGTTAACCGCCCACTTCTGAGGGCTGCAAGCAGAAAAGGAGAACGAGGATGAGGCAAAGCCATGCCAGACATTTTAAGCAAGTGGTTAAACAAATTTCTACCCCTTTGTGATGGCAGCAGAGGACAAGCCTTGTGTGTGATGAAATTCTAGTACAGGGTATTGCAGAATGGTTGTCATGAACGCCATTGGACTCCCAACTCAACAATAAATATTGAACCCACTTTTGGCTAGCCTTATTGCACCTAAAGTAAGGTCGAAGTTCAAAGGTTAGTCGACAACCATTTTGCAAACCCTTTTGCAATATGTTGTGTTTATTGGAAGCCACAAGCCACTTCCTGTTGACATTCAAGAACATATACGTACAGTATGTACATACATGTAGGATAACATGCACCCCCATGTGAGCATACCAAAGCACCACAATGTGCAGGCATGGCTGTCTTTTTGAATTCATGATTTCCACAAAGTACATTCAAATGTTCTGTACACTGCATGCCCTGTACACTTTCTGATAGCAACATGGCACAGTTGCTAACCTAACCTCACCGGTAGCTTGGTCAAGCAGTTGTACTGTAAGTAGCACTCTGTCACGCCAATCAACGAGCCAATGTTGTCCGGAACACTTGTCAGTCTGTTGGTAGACATGTTCAGCTGCTCCTACAACATCAATGCACCGACAGTAGACAAACGGTAACCACTGGATTAATTCTGGACTGCGTGTGTGCATGCTCACCAGCTGTGCGCCGACATCTGGAATGTGGTCTGGGCAGCGGGTTAAGTGCGAAAAACTCAAGTCCAACTCATAGACACGATCCTTGCATGCTTGATACACCCTCTCCTGAGCTGCTGCAAACCCAGTACCATGAACAGCACACACGGAATCCGAACAGTTTCTGCAGCAGTTCGCACAGAACTTGTAACTACGGTAGAATTGCAGGGATCAGATGAATAGGGTCCACAGTTTGACTCTAAAATTTGTGTTAAATCTATTACCGGACTTCATTAGCCAAAACTGATTGATAATTGCCAAACGTTTCGACAACCATGCGGTTGTCTTCATCAGTGGCGGTACAAAACAGAGGGTGACTCGCTTTATATTCTAAAGTTGGATGCTCCATTTTGCATCTACACTTACCTGCAACCCTTCTTGGCTGCTCTCTCCTTACATCTATAATTATCAGGATGAGAACAGGAAAAAAAGGGAGATAGTGGGTTTTGAATCCAGGGCCTGTCGACTGCAAATCAGAGCTCTACCACTGGGCTACAGCCATTCACAGCACAACCTACTCATTTTTCATCCATTAAAGACAACATGTGGTCCACTCACCCAAAACATGGAAATAAGGGCATCTTCTTCTCTACAATCACTGTCCTCAGCCCCTTTGCTGTGTCTATCGTCTTGAACGATGTCTGTTGAACAAAGTTCACCATGAGTTTGACATCAACTCACCAATTATCAATGAAGGAGTAAAGGGTGTACAAACATGAGTTAAGGTGTATGAACAATGAAGGAATGAAGGGTGGACATACGTACATACAGTTAAGGTGTATGAGCAATGAAGGAGTGAAGGGTGTACAAACATGAGTTAAGGTGTATGATCAATGAAGGAATGAAGGGTGGTCATACATACAGTTAGGGTGTATGAGCAATATAATTTGACAACACCTGACTGAATTGGCCATGTGCCTTGCTATAGACTATTTGCATGAAATCAATTAATGCCCCTACTTCCTTAGCAACCGTTGTCAGCCGCCATGTTGGAGGACAACATACGTACGAGTACAACAGTATACGCTTTCGTCTGGTTGGACATCCATGAAACTGTGTGCATTGTAATCGGACTGCTTCTGTGCGCGCAGCGTCTAGGAGAAGATGTTTGGATTCCTTTCTGGCTATTCAAGCACAATTAGACACGGCATCCAGAAGAGGTACATACGTAGAGAAGCTGGAATTGGTGGATGGGATTGATCCGTAGGACGTTGCCAAGAGCAATTGGTAAGACAACATGGACTAGTGGCCAGGAATCACACATCTTCAGTTGTGTATGTATGTACCTAGCTCCGCGTCCCTACTCAGAAAAGAATTGCCTCAACTACAAAGCCTGGACTGCTACCAAAATTTTGTGCGAGGCTGGGTGAGGCAAGTGCTCGTGAAACCTATTCGTGATAAGCGAAGGTTAGTCTATGCTAACTACGTACAAACCATTCTTGAACAGAAGTATGTAATTCATGCACAGCATGGGTTAGTTTAAACTAGTGCTTACAGCTGCAGGTGAACCACTCTAAAAGACGAATGAAAAGCCACTGACTCCATGGGTAATAGCCTTGGAAAGTGGCAAACTTTCTTCATCAGTGTCCAGCATCCATTCATTGGAGCATCTCCAAATGGTCTTGTCATGGTTAATTTCATCTCATACAAATCACTGGGTTCACCCGTTATAAAGCGCTGAGAACAAGCGTGAGTATAGGAATACTTCTCTGGTCCAAGGTCCTCCCTGTGTATCCTCGCTAGCCACAAACCTCCGTTTCTTACTCAGGTTGTGAGTTTTCTTCCCCTGTTCCTCCTCCCTTTGGTGCGTTATCACGGATGGTAAGCGAAAGAAACTCGTTCCCTTTTCTCTAACCGACCTATTGCCACACCCACCACAGCACAGAAGTTCACCATTGTCGTTGAAAGCTCGTTGCTGCCTTGCTACATTACTATGCACATACATAGATTTTACACACTGTAGGGCACTCTATGGTTTTTGTCAGCTTGTCCTCCAACATGGCCGCCAGGAAATTGATTGCGTCAAATGACGTAACATGTGAAGGGTCTAGTGTGGTAAGCTAATTATAGGCTGGCTTCAGTGCACAGATGTGAACACAATGCTAAGCTACATATGTATATACATATGTATAACAGGCAAATAAACAAGGTCACTTCTTCTGAGGCAAGAAAATTGACAGTTATGCATTAGTAGAACGTCTCGGCAGAATATTAGTGTCTGGGTATTGGGTCTACATACGTACATATGTAGATATGAACACAGTGTGACAAATCGCAGTAGACAGAGTGCTGGCCACATAGAGCAGATACTTTGCCAACATCAAGAACTGTAACATGCCAATCGTGATACTAATTTTGCTGAGGGGCGTGATGAGGTACCTAGCTACACATGTGATACCCATCTGCCACAAATATAGCAGTGGTCAAAGGTGTCACATTTCAGCACTTGTGCACACGGAGCAAGCACTCACCACAGTTGCGCCCACAGAATGCAACCCTGTACAAGGTGGGTGGTGAGTAGACTTCCAGGTGCGTGTACTCGTTGTTTTCTTTCCTCCTTTCTTTCTCGTCCGTTTGCGGCTTAGTTCTACACGTGTGGAGTCCTGCCTTGTAGAGAACTGCTCAGGCAACGCTCTCAATGTTGGCCCATCTGTTTTCTTCCTCTTCAAAAGGGACGCGACCGAGAGGAACACTAGCAAAGCCACCACCAGAACAATGGCAGAGAGTAGCAACAAAAAGAGCACTTCGTGGGATTCCATTGTCGTCCCGGGCAGCCCTTCCTGACCACAGAGAACATTGTGGTTACACAAGTCATTGAATGCCATGCGAGTCTGCCTGATTAAGCCCCTCTCTTTCCCGCTGCGATGCGATGCCGATATGAATTCGAAGACCGTTCCTAGTCTCAACAAGTTTGTAGCCCGAAAACAAACGACCAGATAATGACATTCATTAATCGACTAGGCAGTTGCGCAATCAAGCAGTCTAGTGAACGTGATCTGCTGTTCGTGTCCTTGGCCCTCGCCTCTCCTGCCGGATGCACCCACCACTGTCTCTTCATCTGCACACGCCGAAGTGCCAAGAGGTTATCAAGCAACTGGAGCAGTGCCATAAGGAGCGCCACTGGGGAAAGTTCTTGGGCGCCTGCAACGACTTGAAGCGAGCCCTGGACAGGTGCCTCACTGAAGAGTACTTGGAGAAGAGACGAGCAAACCAGGAGCTAGCAGAGAAGAAAAAGAAGATCTGTCGTAAACTTTACGAGGAATAGTTCAATCACCCTTAGTAGGCTACCACGCGCATACAACTCAACGCAGTTAGCGAGATGTCAGAGACATCAAATTGTCGTGTACTGAATGAAGCGAGTGTCAAGTCACCGGGAGTCCCCGTGGTTTCGCCCGGAGAAGAGGTGGCGGCTAAGGTGCAGAAGCTCATGCTTCAGCTGAAGGGACACTTCATGACTGAAGACGGGCAGGGGGTGGATTACTCCAGCTTGAGGGAGAGCGAGCTATTTAAGGAGTATCAGGACCAGTGCCAGCAGCTCTCCCATGTCGATGTTGGGAGGATGACAGAGAGCCAGAAGAAGGCCTTCTTCATCAGTATCCTAAACATAGAACCATACATGCTTGAATATATGGTTCTATAGTTATGTAGCTATAACTGGAATTGAGGTTCTGTGTAACAGTCAGTTATCTTATTCCTTAGCAAAGGACAGATGTGTACAACACTCTTACAATTCATGGGTTGGCTGTGCAAGAGCAACTACCTTCCTCAGTCTTGGACGTGGCTGACTTCTGGTCTAGGACCTGTTACAACATTGGTGGTCTGGTATTCTCCTTGGATGACATTGAGCACGGTGTGCTGAGAGGTGAGCTTCATGCAACAAGGGTATGCATGTGCGCACCAAGTCCTCCCTACTCTGGCACATATACCATATCCACACCTACATGCCAGGAGCACAGAAGGGAGATGATGGCATTGTCTTGGTGAAGTGTAGACCCTCTCCGCCAGCAGGTACTTGCACCACGGCGTCTGTGGTGCATGCAGGTGCCCAACGGTGGAGAGGGTCTAGCATGCTAGACAAGATGAAGTGGGGCTGCTCGGCTGGATCTTCCGTGAGAATACTGTTATATTACCAGCTTGAAGGAGTGAAATTGTGACTAGATGCACTTCTTTCATTCTACCAATTCTGTCAAAATCCCATTCTTTCGAACTTCTTCTGAAATGGCTGCCATTCGTATCTGTTTGTAGTAGGGTCAGTGTATCACAACCAAACCATCTGTGACTGTACCATAGACAGAAGTCAGACTCAGCTATCCGTAGCAAGAGATTTGACGTGCCTTGTATGCAGTAGTCTTCCTTGGTCTATGAGTTTCTGAATTCTGCAAAAGTAGGGAAATATATACAAATCCAGTTGGACATGAAAATGCCATTTTACGTCTAAGAAATTGTGTGCCTAAATTGGCATAGTATAGCCATGCATCATCCTTGGTCTCCGCATTGGTATCCACAGAAACAATTCTGCACAGTCATTGTTCTCTGTTCTCTTATCACTTCATCTATCCTTGCAGGCAACAGGCCCCACCCAAGTAAGACCACACCCACTTACTTTGTGGAGGGTGATCCCCGTGTTCACTTTTGTCTGCCCACTGTTGATCCCAGGATACATTTTGCCTTGGTTTGTGGAGCCAAGGTTAGTTTGTTACATTAAGTGTACATGTGTGTACGTACATGTACACATGTATGTATGTGCATGTGTACATATGACGCTGTGGTGGCGCTTTCCTTTACTACAGTCTTGCCCACCAATTCAAGTGTACACTCCCAGTAACTTAGACAGAGGATTGGATGCAGCTGCCTGCAACTTTGTCTCTCAAGAAGTCACAGTGGACAAGGAAGCGAGGACGGTCAGTGCATACCTGCTTTTGGGAATGAGCTCACCTGTGTAGTACGTATGTACAGTGTCTCAGTACGTTTGGTGCGGTGTGCTCTCATGCTGTAAACACACTACCCTTTGTTAGCTCCACCCTGTATAGGTAATCCACAGTAGGACTACTGCTATTTACATTATGTCTGTCTCATGATCATTTGGTACATGCTAGGTGTGCTTTTGCAAAAATTTCCAGTGTTTCGATGCCTATACAGCCACCTTCATGAATGGCTGTACAGTCACTAGAACGTCTGAATGTTTGTGAAAACCTTGGTCCAGTGCATACCAAATGATCATGATGACTCAACTTACCTACTCACTCAGGCCTCTACAAACAAACATTATGTCTGTCTGTTTCTTCCCTGTGCGTCTCATAGGTCACTGTGTCTAAGATATTTCTGTGGTATGCCCGGGACTTTGGACAGGACGAGCGCCAGCTAATGCAGTGAGTCAGGAGTGTGTGCAGTCTCTGCATAGCGTTCACATTCATCGTGCTAAGGACTGCATATGTGTAAGGGTTTGCCTCTTCATGATTTCCACTCAATTGCATAATGCCAGCTGCTGCCAACATGGGACTAGTCACAGTATTAGGAGCCAAAGTCTCATATAAGTATTATGATGGCCTATACACGAAACACAGAAGACTCATTCACGTAACACACGTAACACACGAGACTCATCCACGTAACACACGTAACACACGAGACTCATCCACTCTACTACACAGCTTATGTTGGGAGTAGGTGGCTTAGAGATCGTGCAGGCTACACAACACCTAGATCCAGTTGCTGGTGGAGTGTGCTTCATGTGACTGCACCACAACAGGATTGGTGTAGTGTGGAGACCTTCTGATCTTCCCTCACATTTTGAAGGTGGCTACACAAGTACCTGCCAGAGGACAGGCAAGCAGACTTGCAAGAGATGCTGGATAGCGAACACAAGATTAGAGTGGAGGCGAAGATGTACAACTGGAATCTGAACGAGCTTTAACTGCATGCATGTGGGCCGGGGTTGTCACGTACAAGTGCTGCGTGTAATAGAGTGTATGGTTGTGTATTTTAATAACATACCACGTACGTATCACGTGACAAAAAGGGTGGTCCTGGCATATAGTGTGTTGTGCAAAAAAACTGTATGTGCAGTGTTAATAGTTCAGAAGCACAAATAGCAGAAACTGAATGAATCTCAGAGTTCTGACATACACTGGTGATGTGGGGGACTGCAAGAAATAAAATAACAAATAATTAAAGTATGGCTATTTATTCATAGCCAATTTTCATCTTTCTCTTCTTGTCGAGTGGGGCTGATATTGACTGCCTGTGGCGCCTTGGTTTATAGGGAAGTAAATTGGATGATAAGCTGGGACACACACCACTAGAGCTGCACCACTGTGAGGTCCTCTCTGCAAGTCCAGAAGCTTCACATTTGTCACAAATTTGTGAGGAGGCGTTGCTGTATTTGACAACCACTTGCATGTCTGTGTGTGTTCTGTGGGCACCTCCATGGTGGGGTAGGCGTTCACGCTTCCATGCAGGGTGCTCAGGACTCAAGGCAAACACCTGCAGTGAGTGGAGAAGAGACCAGGTATGCATGAGATAGTGCACTTACACAGAACAGTGCCTTTCGACATTTTTTCACATCTCTACAGACGCGTGAAGACAGACCCTCCTTCTGTGGGTGTAGGGACTGGCATGTAAGACTAGATACCATCTGCCCATCGGCCATTAATTCGTGGCGAATATGATGTCACGGTTAAATGGTCAGCGGATGGGTGGGGTCTGGTTTATGAGACTAACTTACACGTACTATAGCCTAGCTATTTTTTTGTATTAATGTGGAGTTTACTTGCCAATGAATGTTGCTTATGTAAGTGTTGTGTATTATTTGATGGCACTCGTATATAGTATACTAACCGTTTCACAGAACTCCTTATTAACATATGCCCTGTAGTCCATTTGCCTCCAGAGTGTGTCTCTTTGGACCAATAACTTTGGACATGCACTGCCAGATGGCTGATGTTGTAAGGACCACAGGAGGATCTGATACTTTTCTCTTTGCTGGTCCTCTTCCATATCATGCGCAAGAAAACTATATGCACACACACACACACACACACACACACACACACACGCACGCACGCATGCACACACACACACACACACACACACGCACGCACGCATGCACACACACACACACACACACACACACACACACACACACACACACACACACAGAAACACGCACACACACACACACACACACACACACACACACACACACACACACACACACACACACACACACACACACACACACACACACACACACACACACACACACACACACACACACACACACACACACACACACACACACAAGAAAGGAACGGGGAAAGAGGGTTGGAGAGAGGGAGAAATAGAGTAAGGAGAGGGAACGAGGGGACAAAGTAGGGTGTGATAGTGTTATTGAGGATCACTTAATTAAGGCAATTACACAGTTGCATGAATGCAGCTAATGTGAATTGGAATGAGATTTCTGATGGCATTGACAAAATGTCTACAAGGAAATCAATACAGAAGATTGTACGTATCAAGCAGGAAGTAAATGAGCAATACTGCAGCTCTGGAAAGGATGGA
>OX465045.1:4788238-4803238 GCA_949841015.1 Aplysina aerophoba
TCTGGAAAGGATGGAGGTTTGCAGGACGTACGTATCAGCTCAGGAGCCTTTGTCAACTGCTTACAGAGTGTAAGCCTTGTCACCCTGTAAGCAGTTGACAATGGCTTACGCTCTTTGTCAACTGCTTACAGAGTGTAAGAGCCTTGTCACCCTGTAAGCAGTTGTCAATGGCTTACGCTCTTTGTCAACTGCTTACAGAGTGTAAGAGCCTTGTCATCCTGTAAGCAGTTGTCAATGGCTTACGCTCTTTGTCAACTGCTTACAGAGTGTAAGAGCCTTGTCACCCTGTAAGCAGTTGACAATGGCTCTCGAGCTGAAACGTCCTGCAAACCTTTGATCCTTTCTAAAGCTGCAGTGTTGTTCATTTACTTTCTGCTTGATTCCACCAATGTACGTAGCTATCAGCCTCTATATATGAAACCATAGAAGATTGTGTATGTATTGGTGCAGAGAATGCAAGCTATTTAATGTACAATGCATGGGGATCATCCGGACTGGCAGTGTGACCCATCCCCCCCACAAAGTAACACAAGCCTATGTACACTTTGAGTGAGTGTGTCCACTTACAGTGCTGCAAAGAAGTTGACTCTGGTGTACTGATCCAGGGTGAGGTTGGCCCTTCTGAAGTACACGTACACCATGGCAAGCAGGTACTGCAGAGGGAGAAACGCCCCATGCATGAATGGGTTATGCACATGTAATGCACTTACACTTGCACCGCGCTAGGGCCGCCTACTTGACTTGACTTAACAGTAGCTGCACGCACGACTTGCGCTGTCTTTATGTACCTTGTCTGCAATCTTGGCACAGCGATCGGAATGGAGAAACTGCTGAATCACGCCATCCTCCAATAGTTTGAAGAAGGCCCTTAGCTCTACGTCCTGAGAGACAGTTGGAGGTCCAACAACGAAATCGAAGAGGCTTTGATGCTCAGCCTTTGCCCATTTTCTGTAGAATGTGGAGAAACCTTAATTTAAAGGGTCACTCCGATCGGCAACATTGATGTAATATCGTAGAGACTCTGGCTACGTGCAGGAATTCCAATGGGCGTATACGCCACCTTTCGAGCGGGATAAGGTAGCAACGACTCAGTCATTCAGTCAGTCATGACAGTCATTCAGCTGACGAAGGCCTTCGCGGCCGAAACGTCCTGATCAAATCCTGCAGGTGCTACGTTATCCCGCTCGAAAGCTGGCGTATACGCCCATTGGCAACATTGATTGTGCCACCCGTATGCACGCAACACGAGAGCTTACCCACAAGACTGCAGTGGGATGCGCACAACTAGAGACAAGGTTCCTTCCGATTCAGATGGCTGGATGCCCGTCGTAGTCAACTTGACAGCAGGAGGAGGTTTGCCCACCGCTAACACCATGTCGTTGTGAAAAATAGTGACACTTGAATTTCCGCGCAACTGATACAGCGAAAGGGCGAGCTTCTGACTGGCTGATATCCTCTACGAAACACGACCGGTTACCAACTGTAGCGCTGGTAGCGGACCGGCTAGGCCAATGGAGTCCGAGTGCAACACAGTTTGATCCGATCAGTTTGCACGTCACGGTCACGTGCACAGCGTAGCTACGTTGCTACCCCCATTAGCTCTGCTCTGTGTCACCTCTTTGTGTGAGCTAAGTGGTCTATCGGCAAAAAGCGGACACCTAAGGCACAAAGGCAATCGAACAAGATAGCCACCAAAGATCCGAGGTTTCCATATAGCCACACTTACGCAATGCAATGCAATACATGCAAATACAACACCACAGTCTGGAGATTTGGGACATGATTATAGGAGCTAAGCATGATCTTGCTTACAGCACATGCTGCTAACGCATATAACAGCTTACAGCAGACCTGGAAACAAGTGCTTGCTGATGCTCTAAATGTATGCATAACATTCTGGGTAGATACATAGCTATGAAATAGTCACATTGATCACATCGATCACCTATATTGAGGGTGCTGTTGTGAAGGCTAAGTGCATGTACACGAACAAATGATGAATGAGCCATTATTCATCATTTGTTCGTGAACATGCACCTTAGCCTTCACAGCAGCACCTTCAATATAGGTGATCGAGGTGTAGCCATCCCATTCTTCCACCTTCTCGTACTGAAAGCAGAAATGATGGAATCCTAAGATCATGTACATTCTGTAGGGTGACGCAACCACTTCCATGGGTACAGCTACTCCATGTACAGCTTTGGTTTGCTATTTCAACAGTTCATACAAGATGTAACCTGCATATGAATTAATAATCATCAAACAAACATTTCCAACGGTAGATATAAGTGTTACCTGTTGCATGGATGCATCCACTTCCAGTAGACTCCAGCATGCACCATATAGACACTAACTCAGCCTAGGTGACCTGTACCTCAGTGGACTAGAAACAGCCCCAATACTCAACTAATGTATACAGAACAATGCATCAATTGCCACAGCAAATCGTGCATGAACAACAATACAGTCTGGCAGTTTCTGGTTGGCATTGCTGAAACTTGCCCGTTTATTTATTAAGCTGCTGGCAGTAGATGCCAAGATTATATTATGTATAGTAATATATTTTAGTTATGATTTAAGTATATTGTAATCATATTATAGTATTATGCACATACAGTAATATACACATGAACACAGGGGGTCCCTATCAAACTTAGTCTCATGTACCAGACCCACTTGCACCACTCGGAAAATATTTTGTGGTCTGAGTGGGTCTGGTGCACTAGCCTATATCACTGTGGATGTTTCTGTAGTCTGCACACAGGGTAAGAACAGGTGAGGCTTATTCACACCAAATGTGGAATTAACATTGTAGTCCGTCTTGTTTGGTCATACGGCATGGTTGAGCAGCTACAAACACTCCTAGCTTAAAATTCAAGGTGGCACTTTTAACAGGCCAACTAGCAGGCTAGCATGGCAGTGAAGCACGTCATTGTTTACTCGACTGGCTGGTTGTACGACCTGTCATCATCAACACTTGAAAACTTTCACTGTCCAGTTTCTGAATCTGCGAGAAAGCGAGCAAGTCCTCTTCTCCTTTCTTGATTGTATCCTTGATCTTGTTGGAGTTCGTTTCTTGGCGGTACAGTTCAAAGACCTCTCTTATATTGTACCTGCAAGTACAGATGGGAGCCGCCTCCTACTTAGCTACAGAACTAAAGTAGCCGGATGACCTAATGAGAAAGGGTGTAGGACTGACTCAGAAAACGTAAAATTGATCTACTGGCCTTGATATTGTATCACTCACTGCGCACCTACAAACCGTAATTTCTTCCTCAGTCTCTTTTCCGGGAAACTGGATGCAGCTTTCAACCACCGCCTGTAGAGGTTCAACACCATTGCGCGGGAAACGCCCGCCATGACACGCGGTACTGAGCGTTCCCTTGCGTTTGAGTGGGCAGACCAACGTGGTGTTGGCAAAATGGCTTCCAGAGCAACACTCTCACTATTTGCCGCCACAGTGGCGTCAGCAGTGATCATATACTTTGTCCACGGGGCACAGGAAACGGAGCGAAAGGTGCGATAAAGTTAACAGATCTTGGGCTCTCTCTGCATGGCGCATTACATACTACCTGGAGTAGTCCCACTTTAAATAGCTAAGTATGTATATAGAACTCTAGATTATATAACATCTGTGGTCCTTCATTAGCGAAGCTAATATGTCAGTGCGTTGATGTCTTTGTCATTGAATGCACCCAATGGTCTGTTTGCAGAAAATGAGGGAGGGAGTTCACAGGGATCTAGAAAGGCAACTACGAAAGAGAAAGAACACACAAGAACTCCAGCAACAGCTGCAACTGGAGCAGACCTTGAGGGGACACAATATATCAAAGCAGGAGAGATGAACGCACAATGATGCTGTCTCTGCCCTATTGCTAGGCAGCTGGAGGAGGCAGAGTTTGCGTTCTCCACAGTCTTCCTATGAACAAAGCAGTGGACTATTAGCGAAGCAGCCTAATCACTCACCTCTCGAACGTGATTGGTCGTCAGTGTAGAGAGTAGGCACTGGGACACATGTAGAGGTTATCATGACTGTGATCCACTTTATACAAGTGGATTCATATTTCTTTTCAATTGTAGGTAGCAATTTGGACAAACAATTACTTTTATTACGTATAATTAAAGATTTACACTTTATGATTAACTGCATGGAAGGAGGCACCAGTTCATACAAGGAAAGTGTGCGTGTGTGCACGTGTGTGTTGTCCATGCATACATAGTAGTTCCAAGTTTCTGTATGCGTGCTATCTACTCTATCTATCTATGTGGTATAGTACTCAGCCTTGTATTTTATCAGTTTGTGTTTCTGGTAGCTAGACCACTCTCTAGTTAGCCAGCTTCTTGCATACCATCCTTGTCGTCTGGCATCTCGCTGGACTCAATACCTACTTCTTCATCCTCATCTGTTCGAACCTCAGTCAGTGCCTCCGCAGTGAACAGCTTTATGTCGGCAAACTCAGGTGGGGCGGTATTGAAGCTCTCTGGAGGTTCTCCCATGGCCTGCAGCACAACAACAATAGCCCCCATATGCAACAATGTACTCCAGCCAAACCCTCGCCAGATTTCATTCATGCGACCTTTGTCTAGCAACTGAGTCACTATAAACATCTACTCTCCTCTATTAATGTACGTACGCTACCAGCACAGAATGAGGAAAGGTAGGGATTGAAAATGCGTACAGATCATGTGATATACCTATCTTAATGTGTGCGTATGGGTTGGGTTAGGGTTGCGGTGGCATCCAGGTTTCAGCCTAAAAATGGTCACATCAACAAGTACACACGCACCCACATGTCTACAATCATGCATACAGCAGTGCGGTGCTGCGCTACTGGCACGTTGTGCATGTAGCATTTGAAAAGTGGCACTTCTTTCTTCTTGATGAGCAAATACGTAGCAGAATCAAATTCAATTCAGTGAAAACTGATTGCAAGACATTTCTGCTACAAAGTTTAGTATGCAGTTGACAAAGGCCTACGTGGCCGAAACATCCTGTAATCAGTTGTCATCAATTAATTCTGCTACAAATACGTATGCTCATCAAGATCAATTCGCTAGTTCACCGATGTTCAATGAGCCTCAATTCAGCAGAAAAAGAGCACTGGAAAGGAGAAGGATCGCCCAGCTTGCATAAACTGCCCAAGTAACATGAGAAAGAGTTTAACGAACAAGGAAATGTTAAACACAAACCAACCAGACGGTACAAAGGAATCAGTCGACTGTCTGAAATCTCCTGCCGTCTGTTTTGCATCCTCATGTGAGAATTTGTTTGCTCGTCGAGTCATCAATCTTCCTAACAGATCGTAGTGGTAAGGCTCCATTCCTAGCACATCTACATACGTACACTGCCATCGCTGTCTTCCTTGCCCTTATTTCCAAAGCAAATATCATATTCGCTCGCATGAACACTCAAATTTCTTTGTCATATTAAGTATCAATGCAGTAGCAACGAAGCTTGACATCCTCACTACCTTCCTAGCCCGGTCTATGCCATCGACCATCTACTCCACTTCCTCCTGTGATGCCACAAAGGAATCCCAGATATCCATGCTTATGCTAGATACAACTGACAGATTATGCCAACTAAATCCTCAGACTTCTCCTCCTTGCAGCAATCTTTTGTAACTAAAAAAACGGCCACGAAACTTCACTATATACACTAAATAGTTAAGCAATAAAATTTTGCATGTCAGTTCCTCTGGCCGTGTTCTATTGAACATAGGTGCAGCATTTAAATGCCCATTACCATAGCAACAGGATCTATGTACAGGTAAAGCAACCTACACTAGCAACACACCTGAGTTGCATCCACCTCATTCATCTTGTCTCCAAACTTCTCTATCCTCAATTCGGCTAGGCGAGCCAGGATATTTGGTTTCCTGCAGGAAGCGATAGAAACCACACCCACCTTCATATACGTACAAAGTATACAGAAAAGCATATAGGCTCACAGTCTGGTTTTCACCAATCATTGTTAACTGGCAACAACACACTATAATCATGGGATATGCCATGCTTTTGAAGAAGCCTGAGTGGCTAGGTATGTACGTATGTACATACGTAGGTACATAGGTACGTAGGTAGGTAGGTAGGTAGATCATCCATGCTCTTTGTTTGGGTTCACGCACTAGCCAAGAAACTACGTACCAGTTCAGTTGCTGAAACATTGAAACTGGAAGTTCAGGGCTAGTGTGTACCCAAACAATAATGACACAGTGGAACCTCTCTATCAAGGGTACTCTGAATAGAGGACAGCTCTGCAATGAGGACACTGTCTGCAGTCCAGCCATATAAGAGCTGCATACAAATCTATCTCTGAATCAGGGACACCTTCCTATACAGGACAGCCAGCTGGTTCTTAATGGTGTCCTCCATACAGAGGTTCCACTGTATGTCATGCCTTGGAGTGGGTTTACATACGTACACCTCTCCTGCACACTATGGTACTTTTTGTATTAAAAAAAAAAAAAAAGTGAGTGTACTACGCATGTTCGCACTACGCATGTTCACACTGCGCATGTTCGCACTACGCATGTTCGCACTACGCATGTTCACACTGCGCATGTTCGCACTACGCATGTTCGCACTACGCATGTTCGCACTACGCATGTTCACACTCGTAGTACGCTCCTACGTTTTACAACAAACGGGGGTACGTGGTTGCGTACGTTTTCACGAGTACGCCTGTTCCAGGTATGCACAGTGTACACTGCAAACGGCTACATCATCGCCAATTACTGTACGTAGGTGCCAGGTTTGTGTGTGATCGCTACAGTTTGGACGCTCCGTGTGCTGTTGGCTTGCGTCTCCCTTTTCCACTGTTTCATGTCGTCCCAGTGCTTTCCTCGTCTATCAGGATGGTGTACTCAGGTGACGTAAAGAAGGTAATTCACTTGTACCACTGCCTGGGGAGGACATT
Organism: Aplysina aerophoba; assembly: GCA_949841015.1. Lineage (NCBI taxonomy): Eukaryota > Metazoa > Porifera > Demospongiae > Verongiida > Aplysinidae > Aplysina > Aplysina aerophoba. Next base: position 4,795,158 of record OX465045.1, read on the forward strand.
CGTCCAGATCACCCACTGCCTGGCCAAAGAAGGGCACGCAACAGCGAAGGCTGGCGTCTACAAGTTTATCCGTCGTTACAAAAAGACAGAGACAATCTCGTGAAAAGTGAACTGAAGCACACCAAGCGAACTTTCTGGATAACCAAATCGTAAAATGTGATAAGGAAGAATGCGCAAGCAGCTTGCCCTTGTCCAAGTTAGCGCAATCTGCAAGTGTTTCTTTGAATGTATGTGCCATGCCAGTTGCACAATAAACCCGGTCATATGTGTATGCGTACTAAAGTTTTATGTAATTCATAGAACACCCGTTGTGCGCTAACTATTTCTAAGAAGTACTTCTAAGTTAGAGCATATACACACCATGGATTAGGATTTGTCAGATCTAAAAGAGCTGAACAGACATACCAACAAAGTACATACGCTGTGAGTGTGAGTGCGGAGGTGTCAAGACTCCACACAACAAGCATACCAAACCACTACAACAGGCCTGAAGTATCTGTCCTCAATTCATACACATACACTAGCATGCACATGTGGTCAAACAGCAAGGCCATGTATAAATAGTTCAGAGAAATTGACACAAAGGCACACGGAAGAGGGACATACTTGGTAATCACATCAAACCCCTCGGGCAGTTGAGTTTCAGTGCTGAGGTGTTTCAAAATCATGTGGTCATCCAGGTCAAAATAGTCGACTGCTTTCTCCTTCAGCTCTGCAATGACAGAAGGCATGTACACCAGCACACACTGGTTGAACACACACAGACAATACACACAGAGACCTGCACACATTTGTACATGCATAGTACATACCAAGAGTACCCTTGCTCATACTGATTATCAGATATCAACATACGTAGGTCACTTCTCATGTTTTTGGCGTTACAGACTAGAGTAGCCTCCAGAGACTGCCATCTTAATAATCTTGATGCATTGAGCACGTTCACCATTTAGTGCAGGATCTGAATACCGGTTGTACCAACCAGATTGCAAAATGTGTGTAAGCTGTTAACATAAATGTGCATTCTGCAATCTGATTGGTGCAACCGGTGGATCGCAAAAGTGCGCGAACATCCGAACTGCTTTGAAAGCTTTAGCTAGTGCAAAGCAATCTACCACGATGCCATATACCACTTGGAACAATATCCCTACTACGATAGTCCATCATGGGACACTTACTCTGCAGCTCGTCCTCAATTATCCCATCAGCCGTCTTCTGCAGTTCTTCCTCCTGCACAAGTAACAGCACATCCAACATCATGATGACGAAGCGGCCAACAAAATTAGAGAAATGGTATGCTATGAGGCTTGCCACTGTGTACTACAGACTAACGTGAGATGCCACATTCACCCAAGGAGTACGTGGTAGCTAGGCAGTCAGTCACCAAGCCAGTTACCTTCTCTATTGCTTCACTTGACACCTTTGGGGCAGCTGGGAAGGTGACCAGGACTGCACTCATGTTGTCCTTGCTGTTCTGTAGGCACAGGGAAAGAACATGTAATGATATTCATGACATCACAATATTGCATCATCCCTATATTTAGTGTGTACCACTGTAATACTGTATGTACAACCATTCACACTGATGTGCTGCTGTCTTTCTCTTTCAGGGACCTAGGTTGCAATAGATGTCAGCAACCTCCCAACTCACACATACTGTATACATACAGAATGTGTGTATACAATATCTGCATGTATTAGACTGTACAGAATGTGTCATTGACGAGCTGGAAGGCGAGACAACTAATCTTTACGCCTAAGTCATTGAACATTTGTATGTATTTATATATGTCTGTCACAGTCCGTTATGAACACCTCGCTCGTGGCCTTGAAATTGTATCTGTAGCTATTCCTATGGCCAGTAGTTGATAACATTTTGAATTCTCAATTTAGGCTGCTTCCAATTCTTTGCTGCACTTGTGGTGGTTAGTTCAGGGACCGATTGAGACAGGTCAGTGCGCCATTTTCTGCCCCCGCTCCCCGTCAAAATCCCCCTACAGACCACGGGGATGCTGGGCAAAAAGGGGGCTGGTGTGTGGACTGTGCATGTATGTGTGTACACCATGCTTCAAAATGTGGACGCATTTTGCTTACATTCAGTACCAATGTCTGTCACAATTGGACAGTATTTCCGTACATAATATATTCGTCATGAAATACATCACCATGGTACAGTATAATAATTGATACAGCATAGCTAACATGAGAAGTCTGCACTTTTAGGGCCACATTCGTGTATAAATTTCCATTTCTCATTGTGTAGTTGAATCGTACACTGTCAGAACCATCGTTTGCTGATTATCATTCAGTACTGCTAGCTGGCAGTTGGATGGCTTTACTGACCAGCACTGTACACATGTCTAATACACTACTTCACACAAGGTTAAACTTTTTCCAGTACAATTTGCAGGTAACGTTGTAGGCTGTAGGCACGCGTTGAAGGTGAGGCACCGATCGTCTGTGCACATCTACGGCCTACGTGGAGATTGGAATTATGTGTAGTCATTGTGAAGAAAACGGTGGGAAATCGACCGAGATTGACAATTGCTTCAACCCCTGCATGTGGATGCTGTTCCCAAGGGCTTACAGTCAACGATGAGCATCAACTACCTGCAAATGCTCCTAGCACAGACTTTTGTGAACATCAATGCTTTAGTGTATGCATTCATGTTCATTTTCACAGACGTTCACACTCTGTGACAGACCCGCTATAAACTATGACGCTTTTTCTATTTTCACTTAGAGAATATCTAAAGCAGATGAGGAGGTGGTTATTCAATTTACATAACTATGCTGAAAAACTATCCGAATGATGGCTGGTAATATGTGAAATATGAACATTGGGAACTACCAATATCAAGCACACATTTAAGACGAGGGTCTAGCTACCAACTACAAACTTCACGCATACACTAACATAGACGTATGTATGTAAAAGTGCCTAAGGCACAATTATGCACATCATTCATCGCTTATGAATCTACCAACCTTGTGCAGACAAACATCAATCAGGCCGCTACAAATCTCCACCAAATCAGATTTAAGCTCCAGCTGATGATGCAGATACTTGATGACCTCCTCACTGGTCATGACATCGTACACGCCGTCACAAGCCAGGAACAGGAACTCATCCGCTTCATCCCGCTCAAAAACAGTGACATCTGGCTCAGGGGACACCAACTGTTGTTCTGGGTTAAATTCTTTGATCTTCTTATATTCAAAATCTCCTAGTGCTCGTGAAACTGCTAGCGTGCCATTAACCCGCTGCATCATGACCGTGCCGCCTGCTTTCTCAATGCGCTGCTTCTCATCTGTATTAACAGGCTTATGGTCATCGGTGGCAAAGAACAACTTCCCACTTCGGCACATCAGCCCTCGCGAATCACCGCAATTAGCCCAGATAATGTGGGTCGGGGATACCATGACCACTACAGCCGTGGTGCCACTCTTGTCTGCACCCTTCGCAATCTGTGGCTCTTTCAACAACTCCACATCTAACTTCAAGAAGCCTTTCTTCAATGCAGTTTTAACAGAATCCACAGATGGCGGGTCGCTTGGCTTGGGGCATTCTGCAAGTATACACTCTAGCAAATGGGCTGTACAGAATTTGGAGACGGTAGACCCTGCGTGGCCATCGAAAACACCGAAAAACGACCAATCCTTCCACTTGAATGCGGTATTGCAAATGTGGGCGTCTTCCATATCAGTTCTCCACCCTTGCATGGCTGACACGCCATATCTTAGGCTTTTCGTTTCTCCTACCGCTGTGGTCTTCTCCGTCTTCGGCTTATCCAGGAATACCCCCATGGGTGAGCGGCTGAGTCAAGCTTTCCACTCAACTATGAAGTATAGGTAGCATCCACGAGGCAGCAACAATTCCACTAACTACTTTTTGTCACAGACTTTTATGCAATACAGTACGATAACCTGCAGTCTTTTCTTGTAAATGTATCCCGAAGTATCTACCGTTTGTCGGTGTCTTTTGCAGTATCTCCCAAAGAAGGTTAAACACGAGGGAGACGCCCGGTAGCCATTTGCAAAACGAATGACCTATGATGTCATTGAAAGCTCTCCTGATTGGTCTACTAGGAATTGTTTATTGTTGACGTCATGTTCAAATTAAGTAACACGGGACTCAGCGCGACACCCATGAAAATGGCTGATTTTCCAGCATGCACGCCCTGTCCCGAACCTTACTGCGGCCGTGCAGCCTCAAACGTTAGTTTTGGCAGGTGTGAAGATCCTTGCGGCGTAAGTCCACTGATTTCCCATAGTACACATAAGCATGTATTTCACCACTCTCTTCCTCTGCTCGGATCTGCCCTTGTTCACTTCGTCTGTCACTATAGTCCTGTCCTTGGGGCTGGAGTGTCAATTTAAGCACTTCTTTCTGCTCGCCTTGCTACGAACAAGCTGGACTCAAGGACTACATGTACATTTTCTTTGTTGTTGCAATTACCATCGTTGTCCAATGGATCATTCTCACGGTTGAAAATGCCAAAAACTTTACCAGAACGAAATTATCACCATGGTGGGTGTGGTTGCTTCTTTGTCTATGCATACTGTCATACAGTATTATTAATCATGTCACAATTGTAAGTTTCATCAGGCCAGCACCTAGTGTTATGTAAACAACTACACTTGTGAATTGTATGTGTCATTTGGGATTACACCCTATATGTGGCATGTAGGATGCACAGTTCTCGGGTACCAGCTTGAATGTGGACTAAAATCAGTGATGTGTGGCCATAAGTACAGTGTGTTTCTGTTACATGTTATCTTCACCCTGAAGAAGACCGAAGCATCACGGTCAAAATGTCGGCAGGATTTTCATCCACCTACACACTGGTACCAGAGAAGTGCGTATCCTACATGCTGAAAAGCCCCCACTTCATTATACGTGGCGTGTGGCACTCACATGCCACGTACTCATGTTGTTTATCTAATGCTAGTGCATTCCATGTAAACAAGATGAGACAGTGCAAATTCCCATGAATGACATAGTCTCTCAATCATCTCCATACAGGGTGTCCCTCACTTTGGGAGGAGCAGTGGTTGCAGAGTCAGCTGTGGCTATTATAGGTGTCATCCTGTTGTATCCACCTATAGGTATGCCCCCTGACAAAGTGTATAGGGTGTTAACGAGGTGAAAATGCCTGCCATGTTTTCACTTCCCTTCTGCGTCCTGTGCACCTCTGTAGGTAGCTTCACTATGTATGTTTGCCCTGTCACTACTCCTACCGATTTCTATCCAATGTTCTGGAGCTCCAGTGGCAGTAAAGCGAGACACTGTGTGTACGAGGCAGCCTATCCCAGGAGCACCCTTCCTCTCGTGTACTTTGGGGCAACCATTTTTTTTCTCCTTACTGTACGTCTGGTGCTGACAGCAGTGTGTTGGAGGAAGCACCCTCACAACAACTCCTTGTGTGTGGGGCTGATTGCTCTGCCTTGTCTTGCTGGACTGCATGTTGCCCTCTCTGGCCTCCTCTGTGAGTGGGTGAAAGTGACACACACACACACACACACACACACACACACACACACACACACATACACACACATACACGCGCGCGCGCGCGCGCACACACACACACACACACACACACACACACACACACAACACACACACACACACACACACACACACACACACACACACACAGGCTTAGCACATGAAAATCCTATGACAATGGTGTACTGTCACTTGATTTTTGTGATGAATGGAATAAAAAATGTTTTGGGTAGAAAATGAATGTAGCTGACCAATCACTAGCAAATGTTACTGGGTGTAAAACAGCAGCACATTGTCAGTCTGCAAATGTGACCCTCCCACCCCCCATCTACTACAAACAGCTTGCTGTTATGGTGCCAAAGTTTTAAAGTGCCTTCTGCAGAAACTGTGCGGGATGCATGTGGAATGGGCACATCTTTCTCACCAGCCCCACCCTCTGGGTTGCTATTTTTGTGCAATCGCAAAGGATGGTTGCGCACTAATAGCCCCACAAAGGTGAGGGCTGGCGTACAAGACTACCCGCCCCCCCCCCCCGCACCATGGAATGCAGCACACTGAGACCCTCCCACTCCCATAGACTTTCACTCTTGCTGTAACACAAGCAGAGGCTGTATGCTTGCATGATTCACTTACTGATCGAGTAATCAATCAAGCCCAGGCTTGCACTACATTTGCAGACTACTCCTTCGAGTACATCAGTATGGCTGCTGGCGGGATAGGCCTGGCTGTGGAGGGGATGTTCCTGCAGTGGTGGTTCAACACAATGGTAGGTGGGACCAGATAAAAAGTGCACCGAGTGACAAGCATGTGTATGCACATAACCTACGATAGTAGTCTCCTTTTGCCAGCGCACTGATTACCCGTGACTATAACATGATTTGATGAGAGCGACTGTAAAGGCTTACACAGACTGAGCAGTGCTCCTCCTGGCGATGTACATAGTAAGTTCAGTTCATGACAGCGAATCTGGAGATTACTGCTTGAGGGTTTGTTAGAATCACTGCCGTCATAGCAGGGAACATCAGATGTAAGATGATTCTGACCACACCATAGTGCAATGTGGATAGATCTGCTTGAGTAAATCTGAGAGGTTTCTTAAGGCAAAGCTTTCAAAAAACGTCTCACTGATACCGTCTCACTTGGCAAGATTCTTCAACAGAACTGTGTACTGAATGAAATGGGGGCCTCTCAGCAGGCTGTTATGTGGACGGTAAAGGGTTCCACTATACCAGCTAGAAACGGGCTGAAAATCTTGCTGACGTTTCGACCAGAATACTCTGTATGGTCTTCTTCAGGGCATAAATATAGTATACAGTAGCTGGTATAGGAGCACACTTCACTGTGTCCTGAATAGCTTCCTTAGCTAGGAGGGTGTGTCTTTTTGTGGTGTGCCTTCCAACCTTGCCCATCTGCAGAACCCATTCACGATCTACAAGAGTCCCCTTCACTGGATGATGCTGCTGATCAGTATCATGTTCACAGCATTTGGTGTGCTGGGTTTGACGTTCTATGACGTGCTCTCTCAGCGTTTGGCCCTCCTCCCCCTCACCCTAGCACCGGCAGTCCTATACCCACTCTTTACCCTGTGCATCTTCACACACCCTTACCCGCGTCTTTGGCACATGAGGCGACGGACGAGGGAGGAAGCTGGATGGCCACGAGGCACAGCTCACCGTTGGAGCCGTGGTAGCAGAGTTTTTCGTACCGAGTTTACAACGAGTCTGACAACTTCCTCAGATGCTGCAATGCTGTATTGACGATTCTGTGTGCGTATTGTACATAGTTTCTATTCTGGCTTACACAGCTACGCAAACTGCATTTGTGCATGCATGTGTACATGAGCTATGTATTTGTGCATGCATGATTATGAGCTATTCATGCATGCAGGTGTATGAGCTACGTATATGTGTCTATTTTGTAATGCTGCACCCTATCTACAGAAGTACACCTGTATGTGTGGTGGTGTTGGTATAGCCCGCCCATGTATGAATAATCTTTAACTCAATGGTGGCTATGGTGCCCCCATCAATACCTACATATATAGGTACATTTATTGCATGCTTGTAATAATAACAAAGTGCCTTGCAATAAGTTGGGTAATATATAATTGTCTTACTAGAATGTTGAGAAAACTAGTGTGTGCACTTGCACTACAATACTATACAGCTGTATACAATTAAGAGCAATTACAGTAATTGTGCACACGCATACACTATAGTACAATTATGCATGTGGAGAACTATAGTACGCATTCCATACAGGTACGTATTATATGTACGCATATGTTCATAAGTGTGCATATTTATAATGTTCACACCTAGCTTCTTCCCCATCAGTTCACTTTACTGTAAATGTGCTGGAGGTTCCTGTGTAGGGAACGATCTTGCCCGTGAAGGGCTGCTTGTAGCTGCCAAAGTGGCGGATCCGGTAGCTCCCGGAGGCAGTGGTGGCAGGAATGTCCCACTGTATGGTGGCCTGGCTCAGACTCAGTATCTCCTCCACAAAGCCCTTGTGCAGCCAATGGAACCTGATTGTAGAGACAGCGGGTGCAGATACACATAGTGCGGAC
>OX465045.1:4808238-4830738 GCA_949841015.1 Aplysina aerophoba
TGGGTAGTGAGGTGAGTGTACTGTCCCCTCCCCCTGTGGGTAGTGTGGTGAGTGTGCTGTCCCCTCCCCATGTGGGCAGTGTGGTGAGTGCATGTACTGCCCCCTCCCCTCCCCCTCCCCCTCCTCCTCCATCACCTACACACCTCCCCGGTGTCCAGAAGGATGGGCTTGGGGTGATGGCACTTGACCTGGTCAGGAGAGGGGTCCTTGAGGACGTCACGCACAAGGTTCCAAAACACATTGCCATGTGTGTCAGCTGGAGGGGGAGAGAGAAGAAGAGAGGGAGGGGATGGGGAGGGGAGGGGAGGGGGAGAGAGAAGAGGAGAGAGAAGGGGAAGGGAAGAGAGAAGGGGAGGGAAGGGGAGGGGAGGGGAGGGGAGGGGGAGAGAAAAGAGGAGAGAGAAGGGGAAGGGAAGAGAGAAGGGGAGGGAAGGGAAGGGGAGGGGGAGGAGATACACAGTAAATGATGGGAGGGGAGGTGATGGGTAAGGGGAGGGATGTGGGGGGAGGAAAGTGTCGTGCTCCACCTTGTTCAAAGTTGAAGGCTCCTGGGCCGTCAATAGTGCCAGCAGCAAAACTGTACCCCATGGCAGGGGGGCAGGTGTGGAACTGTGGGGGAGGGGAGGGGATGGGAGGGGAGGGGAGAGGAGAGGAGAGGAGGGGAGAGGAGGGGAGAGGAGGGGAGAGGAGGGGAGGGGAGAGGGAGGGGAGTGGGAGGGGAGAGAGGGGAGGGGAGGGGACAGGAGAGGAGAGGAGGGGAGAAAGTGGAGGGGAGAGGAGTGGAGTAGAGTGAGGGGAGGGGAGGGGAGGAGATGGGAAGGGAGGGGAGAGGAGGGGAGGGGAGGGGAGTGGAGGGGAGGGAAGGAGAGGAGTGAGAGGCTGCTGGCTAGACGCTGATGGGTGAAAGGGTGGGCTCACTTCACTGCCATTGATCGTCACAGTGGCCTTGCTCATGTCCACAAAGGTGTGCCTGAAGTCCACTGGCCCAGTGAGGTTGAATGAGGCACTTTTGAACAGATCCTGTGTGAACCAGGGTGGGTAGAGTAGATAACTGCTTCTATCAACCTGCCCTATCCACTCCTCCATCTCACTGCTTGCATATGCCTGCCATGTCAGTGGCTGAGTGAATGCATGTACTGACTTGGGACATACATAGCCACAAGAGGCCATGTGCCCACTAGCTTCCTGCACATCTAGCAGGAGAAGATATGACCCAACACCACGCTTATGGCAAGTGTAGCAAAGACAAGTTTCCTGAGCAGACTATCACCAAAATTTAATACATACAACAAACAAGCAATTGGATGTTCCTTGGTCCACACAGCTGAAGGGGACCTTTGGATGTTCCTTGGTCCACACAGCTGAAGGAGACCATTGGATGTTCCTTGGTCCACACAGCTGAAGGAGACCATTGGATGTTCCTTGGTCCACACAGCTGAAGGAGACCATTGGGAGACCATTGAATGTTCCTTGGTCCACACAGCTGAAGGAGACCATTGGATGTTCCTTGGTCCACACAGCTGAAGGAGACCATTGGATGTTCCTTGGTCCACACAGCTGAAGGAGACCATTGGATGTCCTTTGGTCCACACAGCTGAAGGAGACCATTGGATGTTCCTTGGTCCACACAGCTGAAGGAGACCATTGGATGTTCCTTGGTCCACACAGCCGAAGGAGACCATTGGATGTTCCTTGGTCCACACAGCCGAAGGAGACCATTGGATGATCCTTGGTCCACACAGCTGAATGAGACTATTGGATGATCCTTGGTCCACACAGCTGAAGGAGACCATTGGATGTTCCTTGGTCCACACAGCCGAAGGAGACCATTGGATGATCCTTGGTCCACACAGCCGAAGGAGACCATTGGATGTTCCTTGGTCCACACAGCTGAAGGAGACCATTGGATGTTCCTTGGTCCACACAGCCGAAGGAGACCATTGGATGTTCCTTGGTCCACACAGCTGAAGGAGACCATTGGATGTTCCTTGGTCCACACAGCTGAATGAGACCATTGGATGATCCTTGGTCCACACAGCTGAAGGAGACCATTGGATGTTCCTTGGTCCACACAGCTGAAGGAGACCATTGGATGTTCCTTGGTCCACACAGCTGAAGGAGACCATTGGATGTCCTTTGGCCCACACAGCTGAATGAGACCATTGGATGATCCTTGGTCCACACAGCTGAATGAGACCATTGGATGATCCTTGGTCCACACAGCTGAAGGAGACCATTGGATGTTCCTTGGTCCACACAGCCGAAGGAGACCATTGGATGTTCCTTGGTCCACACAGCCGAAGGAGACCTATCGTACATTCCTGTCACCCCATAAGTTGCTCAAGCTACGTCAAAACATTTACTGTGTGTGTTGTGTGTATCGTTGTAACTGTGCTGGAGAAAGTTGTCTTTCAGAGTGTCTCAGGCACTGTAGCACATACGCTGTGTTACAGATGAGAAAACGGAGTACCATCATTCGCCTCTGGCTCGCGGGCTCATGCACATGCACATGCTAGCTGTCCGCTCAGTGTACCATCGCACAGATCTTTCAGGCGTGGGTCCTAAGTGGTCGCAGTATTGCGGCCCGCCCGTGACCGTATATACGGCGACTGGAGATAAAGAATCGTGGCCACATTGATGGCTTGCGTGGCTGAAATTCCGCATTAGAGCGTAGGCCACGAGTTCGGGCGCCAGGTCGCAGTTCGTTTTCTTTAGTCGCCACCTTCAAGCTGTGTAGCTAGCAAAGATTGTACAAGTTACACCAGCTTGCATAACACTTACTGACAGATGAGAAATCAGTATGTACAACTTTGAAAAAGGAACATGACGCCAGACTTCGCACTGCCCTAGCAAAGACTCAGGCAGCTGGCCTGACACTTAACGAAGAGAAATGCGAGTTCAACAAGGAGAGAGTCACATTCCTTGGTCACGTCATTGATAAGAACGGTATTTCAGCAGACCCACAGAAGACATCAGCAATCTTAGAGATGAAGAAGCCAAGCTCGCGCTCTGAGTTTCGACGATTCATGGGCATGGCGAACCAGCTCAGCAAATTCAGCCCACACATAGCAGAGGTATCCAAACCTCTACGCGAACTCCTCAGCATGAAGAAGGCATGGCTGTGGGGCTCAGCTCAGGATGACGCGTTTGACAAGATCAAACAGGAGTTGACCTACAGTCCTGGCACTGTATGACCCACAGGCCAACACCAAGATTTGTGCTTATGCTTCAGCCTATGGTTTGGGAGCAGTGCTTCTCCAGCAGCACTCTGGCATGCACTGGAAAGCAGTTGCATATGCATCCCGTTCATTGAGCAACACCGAATGGAGGTACTCCCAAATCGAGAAGGAAGCCTTGGCAATTGCATGGGCTTGTGAGAAGTTTGCCAACTACATTTTGGGAAAGGCAATCCATTTGGAAACTGATTACAAACCCCTGGTCCCACTCCTGAACAGGACCAACCTCGACTCCTTGCCAGCACGAGTCCTACGGTTCAGACTACGCCTCTCCAGGTTTGATTACAGCATCAGCCACGTTCCAGGGAAGTTGCTCTACACTGCAGACACTTTCCCGTGCTCCAGTTGTTGCCTCTACCTGCAGTGCCCATATCCAGGAGGAAGCGCAGACAGAGTTCTTCGCAAGTGCCCTTGTTTCCACCTTGCCAGCAAGCCAAGATTGTCTGGACGAGCACCGGACAGCTCAACAAGACGACAGCACTTGTCGCCAGCTCATCACCTTCTGCCAACAGGGATGCCCTGACAGACCCCATCTCAAGGGAGATCTTTCGCCGTATTGACACATGAGAGGAGACCTCACCCTCCATGACAACCTTCTTCTATACGGCAGTCGTATTGTTGTTCCCAAGAGCCTGCGAGCCGCTACACTGCGGAATATCCACAATGGACATCAAGGCATCCAGAGGTGCTGCCAGCGCACTACCTCGTCAGTATGGTGGCCTGGAGTGTCTAGACACATTGAGCAACTTGTGAAATCATGCCCAATCTGTGCAAAAGCATCCACCCCACACAAAGAGCCACTGATGTACTCACCCCTCCCAAACATCCATGGGAGAAAGTTGGATCGGATCTTTTCGAGCTTAATGGTAGCACCTACTTACTGGTTGTGGACTATTTCTCACGATTCATTGAAATCCAGAAGCTATTGTCTATCAACTCCAGGAGTGTTATCCTAGCACTGAAAGCCATCTTCTCAAGACACGGAGTCCCAGCAACTCTTGTGAGTGACAATGGCCCACAGTATGCTTCTCGAGAAATGCAGGAGTTTGCAGAGTCTTATGGATTCAAACACGTCACCAGCAGTCCATACTTCCCTCAGAGTAATGGGATGGTTGAGAGATCAGTCAAAACAGTGAAGAACTTATTGGAGAAGTCCAGTGACCCATACATGGCTATCCTCAGCCACAGAGCCACTCCCTTGCCCTGGTGTAACCTCAGCCCGGCTGAGCTCCTAATGGGGAGACGTCAGAAGACAGACATCCCACAACCACGGAAGGCATTCACACCAGAGTGGCCACATTTGTTTGGATTTCGGGAAAAAGACAAGGAATGGAAGGAGAGACAGAAATCCAACTATGACAAGCGGCAGAGATTCAAGAACCTGACCCCCCTTCCAGATGATTAGCCAGTTTGGGTACAAACCGAAGACAGACAGGTTGCAGGAAGAGTCATTCAGCCAGCTGCAACCCCTAGGTCCTACATTGTCCAAACTCCATCTGGACAACTCCGCATGAATCGTAGCCACCTAATTCCAAGACCAGAAGGATCTCAGATGGACACATCTGAAAGTGCCCCTCATGACACACCTGACAGTGATCCTTCATTGACTCGACGTATTGTCACACGATCCAGCACTGGAACTTACGTTGGACCACCTCCCAGACTCACGTACCGGAGAAAGGGACATGTGGCATAAGCTGAAGAAACCTTGCATGAGTGCCATGCAATGATTGTTACTAGTTCTATAGGACCTACGTATTTGGTAGGCTTTGCTAAGATTTCTGTGTAACCCCTTTTAGTTACATGAGAACAACATGCTTTGTTGTAGTCCTGTTCTGTGATAATAATCTGTTGTCCATTGACGAAGTCGACTGCGACCATTCGATACGCATCCTACAGAAAGCTTATGGCCCTTGTGTGCAAAACTGATTGTAGGGCTGAACAGTCTAACTCACATATCCTTTCTGGAACTGATTGTCAGCAATGATCCTTGTACTGTCAAACATGTCCTTGCCAGGACCAAAGGCAACACACAGCTCATTCTACAAGGAAGAACCAGAGATGTACATACAAAACATCAGCTACCACACACCTCTAACCCACCAACCCTCCACACAAACATGTACGTACTACAGCTGAGATGTGACAAGTTTTGACAATTTGTGACAAGATGTGACAGGTTGTGACTTTCACCAGTCGTTGTTTTAGTAGTAAAACACTTCCCTCGTGAAGACTGAGATGGGCGAAATGCCGCAATCAGTGAAAGTTTCATCTACTGGACGGTGTGGTGTGTTGGAGTGTCTAAAGTACAGCGCCATTATATGCAGCACACACCACACATTTCCACTCTTCAGGGCACACACCAGTCACTGGGTCCCTATGGTATTTGCACAGAAAGTGTCCACCAGTACTGCACAAGAAGTGCCCCACCCACGTCTACTGCATTCACTAGTACCAACCACTCCACGCTCACCCTCCTCACACCACTCCATACCCACCCTCCTCACACCACTCCAGACTCACTCACCCTCCTCACACCACTCCATACCCACCCTCCTCACACCACTCCAGACTCACTCACCCTCCTCACACCACTCCAGACTCACCCTCCTCACACCACTCCATACCCACCCTCCTCACACCACTCCATATCCACCCTCCTCACACCACTCCATACCCACCCTCCTCACACCACTCCAGACTCACTCACCCTCCTCACACCACTCCAGACACACCCTCCTCACACCACTCCACGCTCACCCTCCTCACACCACTCCATGCTCACCCTCCTCACACCACTCCAGACTCACCCTCCTCACACCACTCCATACCCACCCTCCTCACACCACTCCAGACTCACCCTCCTCACACCACTCCAGACTCACCCTCCTCACACCACTCCAGACTCACCCTCCTCACACCGCTCCATACCCACCCTCCTCACACCACCCATACTCACCCTCCTCACACCACCCATGCTCACCCTCCTCACACCGCTCCATACCCACCCTCCTCACACCACCCATACTCACCCTCCTCACACCACCCATGCTCACCCTCCTCACACCGCTCCATACTCACCCTCCTCACACCGCTCCAGACTCACCCTCCTCACACCACCCACGCTCACCCTCCTCACACCGCTCCATACTCACCCTCCTCACACCGCTCCATACCCACCCTCCTCACACCACTCCATACCCACCCTCCTCACACCACCCATACTCACCCTCCTCACACCACCCATGCTCACCCTCCTCACACCACTCCATACTCACCCTCCTCACACCACCCATACTCACCCTCCTCACACCACCCATGCTCACCCTCCTCACACCACCCATACTCACCCTCCTCACACCACTCCATACCCACCCTCCTCACACCACCCATACTCACCCTCCTCACACCACTCCATACTCACCCTCCTCACACGACTCCATACTCACCCTCCTCACACCACCCATACTCACCCTCCTCACACCACCCATACTCACCCTCCTCACACCACCCATACTCACCCTCCTCACACCACCCATGCTCACCCTCCTCACACCACTCCATACTCACCCTCCTCACACCACCCATACTCACCCTCCTCACACCACCCATACTCACCCTCCTCACACCGCTCCATACTCACCCTCCTCACACCGCTCCATACTCACCCTCCTCACACCGCTCCATACTCACCCTCCTCACACCACCCATACTCACCCTCCTCACACCACCCATGCTCACCCTCCTCACACCACCCATACTCACCCTCCTCACACCACCCATACTCACCCTCCTCACACCGCTCCATACTCACCCTCCTCACACCACTCCATACTCACCCTCCTCACACCACCCATACTCACCCTCCTCACACCACCCATACTCACCCTCCTCACACCACTCCATACCCACCCTCCTCACACCACCCATGCTCACCCTCCTCACACCGCTCCATACCCACCCTCCTCACACCACCCATACTCACCCTCCTCACACCACCCATACTCACCCTCCTCACACCACTCCATACCCACCCTCCTCACACCACCCATGCTCACCCTCCTCACACCGCTCCATACTCACCCTCCTCACACCACCCATGCTCACCCTTCTCACACCACTCCATACCCACCCTCCTCACACCACCCATGCTCACCCTCCTCACACCGCTCCATACTCACCCTCCTCACACCACCGATGCTCACCCTCCTCACACCACCCATACTCACCCTCCTCACACCACCCATACTCACCCTCCTCACACCACTCCATACCCACCCTCCTCACACCACCCATGCTCACCCTCCTCACACCGCTCCATACCCACCCTCCTCACACCACCCATACTCACCCTCCTCACACCACCCATACTCACCCTCCTCACACCACTCCATACCCACCCTCCTCACACCACCCATGCTCACCCTCCTCACACCGCTCCATACTCACCCTCCTCACACCGCTCCATACTCACCCTCCTCACACCGCTCCATACTCACCCTCCTCACACCGCTCCATACCCACCCTCCTCACACCACCCATACTCACCCTCCTCACACCGCTCCATACTCACCCTCCTCACACCACTCCATACCCACCCTCCTCACACCGCTCCATGCTCACCCTCCTCACACCGCTCCATACCCACCCTCCTCACACCACTCCATACCCACCCTCCTCACACCGCTCCATACTCACCCTCCTCACACCACTCCATACCCACCCTCCTCACACCGCTCCATACTCACCCTCCTCACACCACTCCATACCCACCCTCCTCACACCGCTCCATACTCACCCTCCTCACACCACCCACGCTCACCCTCCTCACACCGCTCCAGACTCACCCTCCTCACACCACTCCATACTCACCCTCCTCACACCACCCATGCTCACCCTCCTCACACCGCTCCATACTCACCCTCCTCACACCACTCCATACCCACCCTCCTCACACCACTCCATACCCACCCTCCTCACACCACCCACGCTCACCCTCCTCACACCACCCATACTCACCCTCCTCACACCACTCCATACTCACCCTCCTCACACCACCCATGCTCACCCTCCTCACACCACTCCATACCCACCCTCCTCACACCGCTCCATACTCACCCTCCTCACACCACTCCATACCCACCCTCCTCACACCGCTCCATACTCACCCTCCTCACACCGCTCCATACTCACCCTCCTCACACCACTCCATACCCACCCTCCTCACACCGCTCCATACTCACCCTCCTCACACCGCTCCATACCCACCCTCCTCACACCGCTCCATACTCACCCTCCTCACACCACCCATACTCACCCTCCTCACACTGCTCCATACTCACCCTCCTCACACCACTCCATACCCACCCTCCTCACACCGCTCCATACCCACCCTCCTCACACCGCTCCATACTCACCCTCCTCACACCACCCATACTCACCCTCCTCACACCGCTCCATACCCACCCTCCTCACACCGCTCCATACTCACCCTCCTCACACCACCCATACTCACCCTCCTCACACCGCTCCATACTCACCCTCCTCACACCGCTCCATACTCACCCTCCTCACACCACCCACGCTCACCCTCCTCACACCACTCCATACTCACCCTCCTCACACCACTCCATGCTCACCCTCCTCACACCACTCCATACTCACCCTCCTCACACCACTCCATACCCACCCTCCTCACACCACCCATACTCACCCTCCTCACACCACTCCATGCTCACCCTCCTCACACCACTCCATACTCACCCTCCTCACACCACTCCATACCCACCCTCCTCACACCACCCATACTCACCCTCCTCACACCACTCCATGCTCACCCTCCTCACACCACTCCATACTCACCCTCCTCACACCACTCCATACCCACCCTCCTCACACCACCCATACTCACCCTCCTCACACCACCCATGCTCACCCTCCTCACACCGCTCCATACTCACCCTCCTCACACCACCCACGCTCACCCTCCTCACACCGCTCCATACTCACCCTCCTCACACCACTCCATACTCACCCTCCTCACACCACTCCATACTCACCCTCCTCACACCACCCACGCTCACCCTCCTCACACCGCTCCATACTCACCCTCCTCACACCACTCCATACCCACCCTCCTCACACCACCCACGCTCACCCTCCTCACACCACCCATACTCACCCTCCTCACACCACTCCATACTCACCCTCCTCACACCACCCATGCTCACCCTCCTCACACCACTCCATACCCACCCTCCTCACACCGCTCCATACTCACCCTCCTCACACCACTCCATACCCACCCTCCTCACACCGCTCCATACTCACCCTCCTCACACCACCCATACTCACCCTCCTCACACCGCTCCATACTCACCCTCCTCACACCACCCATACTCACCCTCCTCACACCACCCATGCTCACCCTCCTCACACCACTCCATACTCACCCTCCTCACACCACCCACGCTCACCCTCCTCACACCACTCCATACTCACCCTCCTCACACCACTCCATGCTCACCCTCCTCACACCACTCCATACTCACCCTCCTCACACCACTCCATACCCACCCTCCTCACACCACCCATACTCACCCTCCTCACACCGCTCCATACCCACCCTCCTCACACCGCTCCATACTCACCCTCCTCACACCGCTCCATACTCACCCTCCTCACACCACCCATACTCACCCTCCTCACACCACCCATACTCACCCTCCTCACACCACTCCATGCTCACCCTCCTCACACCGCTCCATACCCACCCTCCTCACACCGCTCCATACTCACCCTCCTCACACCGCTCCATACTCACCCTCCTCACACCACCCACGCTCACCCTCCTCACACCACTCCATACTCACCCTCCTCACACCACTCCATGCTCACCCTCCTCACACCACTCCAGACTCACCCTCCTCACACCGCTCCATACTCACCCTCCTCACACCACCCACGCTCACCCTCCTCACACCACTCCATACCCACCCT
This sequence comes from Aplysina aerophoba, assembly GCA_949841015.1. Taxonomy (NCBI): domain Eukaryota; kingdom Metazoa; phylum Porifera; class Demospongiae; order Verongiida; family Aplysinidae; genus Aplysina; species Aplysina aerophoba. The sequence continues at coordinate 4,818,474 of OX465045.1, forward strand.
CCTCACACCACCCATACTCACCCTCCTCACACCACTCCAGACTCACCCTCCTCACACCGCTCCATGCTCACCCTCCTCACACCACCCATACTCACCCTCCTCACACCACTCCATACCCACCCTCCTCACACCACCCATGCTCACCCTCCTCACACCACTCCATACTCACCCTCCTCACACCACTCCATACCCACCCTCCTCACACCACCCATGCTCACCCTCCTCACACCACTCCATACTCACCCTCCTCACACCACTCCATACCCACCCTCCTCACACCACTCCATACCCACCCTCCTCACACCACCCATGCTCACCCTCCTCACACCACCCATACTCACCCTCCTCACACCACTCCATACTCACCCTCCTCACACCGCTCCATACTCACCCTCCTCACACCACCCATGCTCACCCTCCTCACACCACTCCATACTCACCCTCCTCACACCACCCATGCTCACCCTCCTCACACCACTCCATACCCACCCTCCTCACACCGCTCCATACTCACCCTCCTCACACCGCTCCATACTCACCCTCCTCACACCACTCCATACTCACCCTCCTCACACCACTCCATACTCACCCTCCTCACACCGCTCCATACTCACCCTCCTCACACCACTCCATACTCACCCTCCTCACACCACTCCATACCCACCCTCCTCACACCGCTCCATACTCACCCTCCTCACACCACTCCATACCCACCCTCCTCACACCACTCCATACTCACCCTCCTCACACCACTCCATACCCACCCTCCTCACACCACCCACGCTCACCCTCCTCACACCACTCCATACTCACCCTCCTCACACCACCCATACTCACCCTCCTCACACCGCTCCATACTCACCCTCCTCACACCACTCCATACCCACCCTCCTCACACCACCCATACTCACCCTCCTCACACCGCTCCATACTCACCCTCCTCACACCACCCATGCTCACCCTCCTCACACCACTCCATACCCACCCTCCTCACACCACTCCATACTCACCCTCCTCACACCGCTCCATACTCACCCTCCTCACACCACCCATGCTCACCCTCCTCACACCACCCACGCTCACCCTCCTCACACCACTCCATACCCACCCTCCTCACACCACTCCATGCTCACCCTCCTCACACCGCTCCATACTCACCCTCCTCACACCACTCCATACTCACCCTCCTCACACCACTCCATACTCACCCTCCTCACACCACTCCATACCCACCCTCCTCACACCACTCCATACTCACCCTCCTCACACCACTCCATACCCACCCTCCTCACACCACTCCATACTCACCCTCCTCACACCGCCCACGCTCACCCTCCTCACACCACTCCATACCCACCCTCCTCACACCGCTCCATACTCACCCTCCTCACACCACCCATACTCACCCTCCTCACACCGCTCCAGACTCACCCTCCTCACACCGCTCCATACTCACCCTCCTCACACCGCTCCATACCCACCCTCCTCACACCGCTCCATACTCACCCTCCTCACACCACCCATACTCACCCTCCTCACACCGCTCCATACTCACCCTCCTCACACCACTCCATGCTCACCCTCCTCACACCACTCCATACTCACCCTCCTCACACCACTCCATACCCACCCTCCTCACACCGCTCCATGCTCACCCTCCTCACACCACCCATGCTCACCCTCCTCACACCGCTCCATACCCACCCTCCTCACACCACCCATACTCACCCTCCTCACACCACCCATACCCACCCTCCTCACACCGCTCCATACTCACCCTCCTCACACCACTCCATGCTCACCCTCCTCACACCACTCCATACCCACCCTCCTCACACCGCTCCATACCCACCCTCCTCACACCACCCATACTCACCCTCCTCACACCACCCATACCCACCCTCCTCACACCGCTCCATACTCACCCTCCTCACACCACTCCATGCTCACCCTCCTCACACCACTCCATACTCACCCTCCTCACACCGCTCCATACCCACCCTCCTCACACCACCCATACTCACCCTCCTCACACCGCTCCATACTCACCCTCCTCACACCGCTCCATACTCACCCTCCTCACACCACCCATACCCACCCTCCTCACACCGCTCCATACTCACCCTCCTCACACCACCCATACTCACCCTCCTCACACCGCTCCATACTCACCCTCCTCACACCACCCATGCTCACCCTCCTCACACCGCTCCATACTCACCCTCCTCACACCGCTCCATACCCACCCTCCTCACACCACCCATACTCACCCTCCTCACACCACCCATGCTCACCCTCCTCACACCGCTCCATACTCACCCTCCTCACACCGCTCCATACTCACCCTCCTCACACCACCCATACTCACCCTCCTCACACCACCCATGCTCACCCTCCTCACACCGCTCCATACCCACCCTCCTCACACCGCTCCATACTCACCCTCCTCACACCACCCACGCTCACCCTCCTCACACCACTCCATACTCACCCTCCTCACACCACTCCATGCTCACCCTCCTCACACCACCCATACTCACCCTCCTCACACCACCCATACTCACCCTCCTCACACCACTCCAGACTCACCCTCCTCACACCGCTCCATACTCACCCTCCTCACACCACCCACGCTCACCCTCCTCACACCACTCCATACCCACCCTCCTCACACCACCCATGCTCACCCTCCTCACACCACCCATACTCACCCTCCTCACACCACTCCATACCCACCCTCCTCACACCACCCATGCTCACCCTCCTCACACCACTCCATACTCACCCTCCTCACACCGCTCCATACTCACCCTCCTCACACCACTCCATACTCACCCTCCTCACACCACTCCATACCCACCCTCCTCACACCGCTCCATGCTCACCCTCCTCACACCGCTCCATACTCACCCTCCTCACACCACTCCATACCCACCCTCCTCACACCACTCCATACTCACCCTCCTCACACCGCTCCATACTCACCCTCCTCACACCACTCCATACCCACCCTCCTCACACCGCTCCATGCTCACCCTCCTCACACCACTCCATATCCACCCTCCTCACACCACTCCATACCCACCCTCCTCACACCACTCCATACTCACCCTCCTCACACCGCCCATGCTCACCCTCCTCACACCACTCCATACCCACCCTCCTCACACCACTCCATACCCACCCTCCTCACACCACTCCATACTCACCCTCCTCACACCGCTCCATACCCACCCTCCTCACACCACTCCATACTCACCCTCCTCACACCACTCCATACCCACCCTCCTCACACCGCTCCATGCTCACCCTCCTCACACCGCTCCATACCCACCCTCCTCACACCGCTCCATACCCACCCTCCTCACACCGCTCCATGCTCACCCTCCTCACACCACTCCAGACTCACCCTCCTCACACCACCCATGCTCACCCTCCTCACACCGCTCCATATCCACCCTCCTCACACCACTCCATACCCACCCTCCTCACACCACTCCATACTCACCCTCCTCACACCACTCCATACTCACCCTCCTCACACCGCTCCATACTCACCCTCCTCACACCGCTCCATATCCACCCTCCTCACACCACTCCATACCCACCCTCCTCACACCACTCCATACTCACCCTCCTCACACCACTCCATACTCACCCTCCTCACACCGCTCCATACTCACCCTCCTCACACCGCTCCATACCCACCCTCCTCACACCGCTCCATACTCACCCTCCTCACACCACCCATGCTCACCCTCCTCACACCACTCCATACTCACCCTCCTCACACCGCTCCATACTCACCCTCCTCACACCACCCATGCTCACCCTCCTCACACCGCTCCATATCCACCCTCCTCACACCACTCCATACCCACCCTCCTCACACCACTCCATACTCACCCTCCTCACACCACTCCATACCCACCCTCCTCACACCACTCCATGCTCACCCTCCTCACACCGCTCCATACTCACCCTCCTCACACCACTCCATACCCACCCTCCTCACACCACTCCATACCCACCCTCCTCACACCACTCCATACTCACCCTCCTCACACCACTCCATACCCACCCTCCTCACACCACTCCATACCCACCCTCCTCACACCGCTCCATACTCACCCTCCTCACACCACCCACGCTCACCCTCCTCACACCACTCCATGCTCACCCTCCTCACACCACTCCATACTCACCCTCCTCACACCGCTCCATACCCACCCTCCTCACACCACTCCATACTCACCCTCCTCACACCACTCCATACTCACCCTCCTCACACCGCTCCATACTCACCCTCCTCACACCGCTCCATACCCACCCTCCTCACACCACTCCATACCCACCCTCCTCACACCGCTCCATACTCACCCTCCTCACACCACTCCATACCCACCCTCCTCACACCACTCCATACTCACCCTCCTCACACCGCCCACGCTCACCCTCCTCACACCACTCCATACCCATCCTCCTCACACCACTCCATACCCACCCTCCTCACACCACTCCATACTCACCCTCCTCACACCACTCCATACCCACCCTCCTCACACCACCCACACTCACCCTCCTCACACCACCCACGCTCACCCTCCTCACACCACTCCATACCCACCCTCCTCACACCACTCCATACTCACCCTCCTCACACCACTCCATACTCACCCTCCTCACACCGCTCCATACTCACCCTCCTCACACCGCTCCATATCCACCCTCCTCACACCACTCCATACCCACCCTCCTCACACCACTCCATACTCACCCTCCTCACACCACTCCATACTCACCCTCCTCACACCGCTCCATACTCACCCTCCTCACACCGCTCCATATCCACCCTCCTCACACCACTCCATACCCACCCTCCTCACACCACTCCATACCCACCCTCCTCACACCACTCCATACTCACCCTCCTCACACCGCTCCATGCTCACCCTCCTCACACCACTCCATACTCACCCTCCTCACACCGCTCCATACTCACCCTCCTCACACCACTCCATACTCACCCTCCTCACACCACTCCATACCCACCCTCCTCACACCACTCCATACTCACCCTCCTCACACCACTCCATACCCACCCTCCTCACACCACTCCATACTCACCCTCCTCACACCGCCCACGCTCACCCTCCTCACACCACTCCATACCCATCCTCCTCACACCACTCCATACCCACCCTCCTCACACCACTCCATACTCACCCTCCTCACACCACTCCATACCCACCCTCCTCACACCACCCACACTCACCCTCCTCACACCACCCACGCTCACCCTCCTCACACCACCCACGCTCACCCTCCTCACACCACCCATACTCCTGCTCCACTCTCTCAGCCCCGCCTAATCTCTCAGCCCTGCCCACTCTCTCAGCCCTGCCCACTCTCTCAGCCCTGCCCACTCTCTCAGCCCTGCCCACTCTCTCAGCCCTGCCCACTCTCTCAGCCCCGCCTAATCTCTCAGCCCTGCCCACTCTCTCAGCCCTGCCCACTCTCTCAGCCCTGCCCACTCTCTCAGCCCTGCCCACTCTCTCATCCCCGCCCACTCTCTCAGCCCCGCCCACTCTCTCAGCCCCGCCCACTCTCTCAGCCCTGCCTACTCTCTCAGCCCTGCCCACTCTCTCAGCCCTGACCACTCTCTCAGCCCTGCCCACTCTCTCAGCCCTGCCCACTCTCTCAGCCCCGCCCACTCTCTCAGCCCTGCCCACTCTCTCAGCCCCGCCTAATCTTTCAGCCCTGCCCCGCTCATGCTCCATATACCTCCCTCCCTTCACCTTGCCATGACAGGTGCTGTGCAGAATGTCACAAGGTACCCCAGAGTCAAGGCAGTGAGGTCCCTTTGTGTTGGGGGACACATCTCCCTCGTTGCTCTGGGCAAAGGCAGCTACAAAGGGACCCTGAGCACAACATAAGCACATGATGATGCACTGTTCTCTCGTACTACGGAGGGACAAACACGTGCACGTGCATGCATGCAAGCATGTACACATAAATGCACACACACACACACAGGCACACACACACAGGCACATATGTACACAGGCACGCACCCATATGCACAGGCACAGGCGCACACACGCACACACACACACACACACACACACACACACACACACACACACACACACACACACACACACACACACACACACACACACACAGGCACACACACACACTGTCTGCACCTGTCCGGGTAGGAAGCCGGCATTCATCTGCATCTCCATGGTCATGGAGGCCAGGCCCTTGTTGTCGCCACTAATGAGGTGGTTGGTGTTGTTCATGCTAGTGCAGTGGACGGCAAACCAGCTGCAGAGGACCACCACCACCACCAGTGGAGACGGGACAGCGCGGAGAGGAGGCAAGATGGAAGAAAGACGTGCTGGGACACATGCAGCTGTCAATGTGTTTCAAGTTGAAAATACTACTACTGACACAGAAAGACGTGTAGTAAAGCTCCAAGCTGCCTAAGCCACACCTCCAAGGGGGCTAGCCACACCTCCAAGGGGCTAACCACACCTCCAAGGGGGCTAGCCGCACCTCCCAAGCCTAGCCACACCTCCCAAGCCTAGCCACACCTCCAAGGGGGCTAGCCACACCTCCCAAGCCTAGCCATACCTCCAAGGGGGCTAGCCACACCTCCAAGGGGGCTAGCCACACCTCCAAGGGGGCTAGCCACACCTCCAAGGGGGCTAGCCACACCTCCCAAGCCTAGCCATACCTCCAAGGGGGCTAGCCACACCTCCAAGGGGGCTAGCCACACCTCCCAAGCCTAGCCACACCTCCCAAGCCTAGCCACACCTCCAAGGGGGCTAGCCACACCTCCCAAGCCTAGCCACACCTCCAAGAAGGCTAGCCACACCTCCTAGGCTAGCCACAACTGACTGACCTTATCATGCCAAGGCCCTTTCCGTTGACATCAGTGATCTTGAGCACCACCATCTCCTTGTCCGTGTTGTACTGGTAGCGTGCCCTTTCACTAGGTGGGTTCATCAAGTACGCAGTGGGGCTACGGTTGATGCTGGACTCGAGAACATCACCAGAAGCTATGTGGAGGTAGCCAGGTTGGAGGCTGTCATGAGCTGCAACGAGGGAGCAGGAGGGAGGAGGACTGTAATAGGGGTGCGGAAGAGGATGGGTAAGAGCACCAGAAAAAGTGTGTGTGCGTGTGTGTGTGTATGGTGTTTGTGTGTGTAGATATGCATCTGTTTGGCTGTTCTTCACAACAGCCTGTCCTCACCCAAAGAGATGCTCTTCACAATACCGTCCACTGTCACATCTAGACTCTCCTTCACAAATCCCAGAGATGTAATCTCAAACAGGACGTATTGGAAGTAGCCAGCAGGGCCAGAGTGAGTGTGGGTCCCACTCAATATCACATTATCATGAGTGTAGAGGCTCCCGTATATGGTCTGCAACTTTTTGACAACCTAAAGATGAAGTGTGCAGGAGTGCAGTGTTTTGGTGGCCAGTAAACTGTGACATGCACCGTACAGAAATGAACTAAGGAACACTAAAAAGGAATATTAGTATGATACAGTTTGGGCATGACAGCCATACACCGGTATTTAGAAATTTCTTCGGGGGGGGCAAGCCTAAATAAATGCAAATGACATGGCAAATGGCCCCCTATGTCCCCCAGTGGCCCCCTCCCATAAATGCCCCTCAGATGACAAATAGCAAGCCCATACCAGCACTCTTGGCAGCAGGAATAACAAACAGGCAAAAGACATGCAGCAAGCTCATTCTTAACAATGCATAGTGCAGCTATGGCCCCCTGTGACCCCTCCCCTTAAATGCATAGTGCAGCTATGGCCCCCTGTGGCCCCCTGTGACCCCTCCCCTAAATGCTTGGTGCAGGACCGCACCTGCATCTTGAGGGCTTGAGTGCCCATGCAGATGTCCATGTTGACAAAGACCACCCTGCTCTTCTTGGCCTCATCAGCAAAGATGAAGGCTCGACTGTACTGACGGAAGTGAATCCCTCGCGTGGTCTGCTGTGGCATCGCATAGCCCATCTGTACACACAGTGATGGCAGAGATAACTCTCACTCCTAACTATATAATATAACTATATAATATAATCTCTCACTCCTATTTATGTACCACATATGACTCATTCATTCATTATCATTGCATGGAAGGCAGCGCGCATGTGTGCCTTGTATACGGTTGTGTAATGGTCAGGATCCTATACAGGAGAGGTGACACAGGGCGCACGCACGCATGTGTATACACTATCACCCGAAGCCTGTGTGTCGTGGCGTGTGTGTGCGACTGTGTACTGTCTGTTCACCATGTTGACGTCTGCTGCTGGCCCCGTGATGTCATATCTCCCCACTCCAACGTAATAGGGAGGCGCAACCGCTCCGGCGAAGGAGAACAGACCGAAGACGACGACAAAGGTGGCTACCCCCATTCCACTGCCTTCCTAGTCACATGACTTAGAGCAACGGGAAATACCCCACCCACGCCTGACTGTGTGTGTGGACGGCTGCACTGATCATGAGGCTAAAGTGCTTGGTCGGATCGCCAAATTCTGACTGTTCAGGTGCAGGGGTGACCTTTAGTATAGAATAGGTCAGTAGTTCGCAAGCGTGTAGTCTGGGCTCGGTGGGTGTAGCTAATGAGGGGGGGGGGGGGGAGGTGAGGTGGTGAGATCACTGTGGCCGTGCAATTTGCATACTACTCCGATGTTTTCCCACCTACCAAAGTTCTTCCCAAGCTGGAGAGCACCTTTGGTGCTTGAACCGCCATCCCAGTGTACTGGCTACACCAGGAGTGGGTTACATGTACTGACATGGAAGAAGCTATATAATTACTTGTCAACTCACAGCCAGTGAGGAAGAGAGATTAGGTAGTTACCTGGCTGCACTGCTAGACATTATAGCTGTCACATTTCTCAATTCATTAGTAAACACATTACACAAACGTTAATACATGATCTGATCCCCATCCTTTAAATGGACAATGTATAGCTAGCTATTGATGTTGTGATACCAGCCGACACTGTGCATGCGACACAATAGTGCCTGCATGCTATAATAGTCATATGCTGCTCTTTACATCTAGCCATAACCAGCTTCCATGATCATATGCACCACACCTTCACACAGCCTTACATACCATAGAGCGTGTTGATTGCATCACAACACCAGCGCTTGCATCAGCTCTGCGGCATAGCTACTTACAAGCTATGGATACAGTAGCAAGTTAATCCTGCTTGGAAACACACTTTCGATATATACATGCAAAGAATACAAATTGAATAATGCACTCTATGTACCTACCTATATAGTTATCCACTCCAGGTAGCTATGTAAGTGTTGATTCAAACTTCCTGCAGCAACGAGTATTTGTATACTGTGTAAGGTAAAAGGTTATGCAATGGCCTGTGCTTGATGATCTACCTTCTCTTCTGTCAGTGTTTCACAGTCACGTTGGTTCGAGCAAGAAGGCAGAATGGCTGGTAGTGACCAAGGGTTTATAGATGTATATACACTAGCATACGTCTCAGTCAGCCCGTAGTACTGCATGGCTTAGCCAAATGCAGGAGCATCCTTTGGGAAAGAGTGTGCACTCACAATTGATTACATAAAATTGAATTTATGCCCAAAACCTTTGGATTCTCATTAGTCGACCTCTTGCTATGACTACAGTGAAGGCCAACAGCTGTTCAGTACACAAGTGAGGACTTGCAGCTGCAGACAGCTGGCACCTGGTCCACCTTTGAGCAGCAAGCTTCACCATACTCTGTACTTTCAACCTAGACATACCTATGTGAAATTGTATGGCTCCTGATATGCATTTTAATTACTTCTATACATGGTTGTATAATTTCTTCATAATCCCCATCCATGGATGTATGATGTGCAGTATTTATATGCAACTGTTATGAAGTACATTTTATACTCAATCATCCTCAGTTTCAGCCTACATATACTGTATGTATGTTAAGTATATAATATACAGTTGCAGGATAATATTGGGTGGCACATACTATTAATGAATTTTATACTGAGACCATGGCTCACTGGTTTCATGCCTGAATAAACGTGCACTGTATTTACTGTAACACAGTTGTGAAGCAGGCTATACTCTACACAGTAGTGATACGCACATGCAGTACGTGCATCCTTTCTTTAAGTACAAATATGTATTGTATATGTAGTACATGCATCCTTTAAGTACAAATATGTATTGTATATGTAGTACATGCATCCTTTAAGTACAAATATGTATTGTATATGTAGTACATGCATCCTTTAAGTACAAATATGTATTGTATACGTATGTAGTACATGCATCCTTTAAGTACAAATATGTATTGTATATGTAGTACATGCATCCTTTAAGTACAAATATGTATTGTATATGTATTGTATACGTATGTAGTACATGCACCATGCGTACCAAAACATAGATGTATATGAATATATACCACCAAGAGTACATGAGAGATCTCTTATGTACTCTTGATACCACACATTGACTGTGATGGTCTTGCTAGGGTGATCAAGGAATTTATAATGGATTGTATGATAGTTTGGGTGTCTGTGTGGTGTGGCCTTATAACTTTGCATGTGAATATCATAACCCTGATACGTACATAGAGTCTTCACTGCCTACACAAACAGCAACATGCAGCAGGCTGCCATGGTACATGTGTGGTCCACTGTCAATTTTTGTGAGACCTGAATGTACATCACCTCTGGTTGTGAGAGGCTGTATGCACGAGGTAAGTCATAAGACCCACAGCTAGCCAGTGGGTTGCTGCATACGTATATATGTCATGTCCCTCTTTCTCTGCTTTATAGTTTTGAAGTTAGGTGATTACGAAAATTAATGTATACTTGCTTGTCAGCTAGCTCGAGAGCTATATACAGCACCATGCACCTGTGCGCACATACATGCAGCATATTATAGCATGTGCATATATAAATGTATGTTGAGCTGGACAATCTGCTGCAGGCAAAGACACATGATGACAGTAACAGAAAATGATAGCATAAAGGTCTTGGGTATCTATACATATGAACATGACATGGTGACCACAACTGAGCTGCCCTAATCACTTAATTTACAGCTACACACATTGCCACAAATTCACTTTAGCCTAATGAATACAATTAGCTATTGATATTCATAGCAAAAGTGTTGGCATCTCATATAAAACACGTACAGTAGTGGCACAGATTTGTTGACCTGTTTTCATCAGCTACAGTACCCAACATGATCTGTGTCCTTCCTGTCCTCTTCCTGCTGCTTGTGGGTGGTGGTCTGGCCAATCCTGTAAGACAGGAAAGCAACAGCGAAACTACAATGCAAGAGATGCAGAAATCAATTCAAGTTCTTTACAGTAAAATTCAAGCAGTGGAGAATCACCTCAAGAATGGTGAGTATGACTGCCAGGGATTGATGGGCGAAATGTAGGAAGCATTAGGTACAAGGAAAGGTGTGCTAGCACATTCAAAGAATAATGTGCATGCTGAGAGGAGGGCATGCTCGAACAGCACCATTCTAAGTTTAATCCATGGACTAAAATCGAGTGTGTTGTTTACCTGACAAAACCAGCTAATGACTGCTATAAACTTCCTGTGCACCTGCTTCTTTTCCTTCCTAGAACACTCCAATTACTACCCCTATGACTGCCTGGATGCCCTGAACAGGGGCTACAACGTGTCCGGTGTGTACCGCATCTTGCCTGATTCTGGCCACCCATTTGATGTCTACTGTGACCAGGTCACAGATGGAGGTGGGTGGACGGTGTTCCAACGTCGGCAAGATGGTTCTGTCAACTTCCAGCGTAACCGAATTGAGTACATTCGAGGCTTCGGTGACCAAGCAGGTGAACATTGGCTGGGCTTGGAGAAGATACATCGCCTCACAAAGTGGGTGGACTTTGAACCAGAGCTGAGGGTTGATCTAATGGACTTCACCAATGAAACACGATTTGAACATTATAACAAGTTCTATGTGAATGGCCCATCTTCATATTCTCTGGTTGTGTCTGATCACAGTGGCACTGCTGGAAATTCGCTAACGTATCACAGTGGGAGAGGGTTCTCCACTGCTGACTATGATGTTGATGGTAATAGTAGAAGCTGTGCTGTTAACAACCAAGGTGCTTGGTGGTTCAACAATTGCCAGCACTCACATCTGAATGGCGTGTACTACTACGGCAGCTCTCCGGGTGGAGACAAAGGGGTAGTGTGGAATGCTTGGAGGGGTAGCTCGTATTCAC